>MJUU01037602.1:94369-116164 GCA_002080025.1 Modiolus philippinarum
TTATCAAATTATCTCCCTTGAATAATTTCTGTGTTCTGTAAATCCAGCAACAGATTTAAAGCTCATGTGTTTAAACTCACGTTTTTCAAATGGAAATGTTATAAAAATGATTAGGAATATAAATTTTAAATACATTTGAACTTTCTTTTCATTTTAAATAACTATTTTGTTAAATTTCTTAATGAATGAAACCTAAATGAACAATTATTAGACAAAAATGGCGGCATAATACCACTGAGACACCTTAAGACAGATAAAAACATAAAACAACATTCAATATATGAGTCATAAGTTATGATGGTAGCCTTACAACAACTGGCATGACACAGATTAAAAGAATAGGATATTATAGCTGTGCAGAAATTACATGTCAACAATTTATTTGCATTGAACAAAAGTTTACAAAGCTTAAACCAAGTCTTGTAGGAATACTTCAAGTATCATTCATGTACATTAAAATAAATATGAAAAAACATAATGGAGAATAAGCATACTGTACTTTTTTTTATAAATACACTTTCACTTTTAACAAGTTCAACTGATATTGCATATAATATGCTGTTATTTCCTCACAATTTGGTAATTTACACCCAGACATGCCAGACATGAACTATGTTCATGGCATATTGTTTTTACCTTTGTTATAATCAGCTCCACAAATGCCAATATATAAATCATTATAGCATAGCAAAAAGCATTGACTTCATGCCATCAGCATCAATCTCAGGTAAAGAACAGATGTATACACAAACCAAGATACATCAGCATCAATCACAGGTAAAGAACAGATGTATACACAAACCAAGATACATCAGCATCAATCACAGGTAAAGAACAGATGTATACACAGACCAAGATACATCAGCAGCACAAAATATTTAGGTCATATTAAAAATGTATAATACAAATCAAGGACAATTATCTAAAAACCTACTTATTTTCACTGATACGTACTTTATTTCGTGTTTTGTTCCTTCTGCGGAAGTTCGAGGCGACTATTTTTCAAGATTTTCTATTTCTGTTAATTCGTTCTTATGGGGATAAGAAAAATTCATGACAATTTTTTTCGTGATATTTTCTCGCTTGCAAAGATCGCAAAAATAAATCACTCCCAAAATTTAGTTGGTTTACAGTATATTAAGTAATGTTACAAGAAAAAAGGATTAACTCCAACCATCGTAGTTTTGTCCTTAGCTCTATTTGATATTATCGATTATTCGGGTTTCATTTGGTTTTTATGCATTTTGACATTTTTTGAAATCATGGATTTCCTTTGTGTTTTAGTGCTGCTGACGAGGAATAAATTTCCGAAATGGCCCATACAGCTCATTAAAATTATTGCAGTTGGAGTTAACATGTCCGTTATGGTCTCATGTTCATTTACTCCATATCCTTTCGTAAAATTTTCAATTCTACAATAATTTTAAGAAAGAACACACCTTCAATAAAAACTTCAACATCTTCTTTCTGTTCTAAATAGTTAGGATCAATACTAGGATGGTCAAATGGATCTGTGGTCTTCAGATGAATTTTTCCTTTACTTTTTGGATGCACTAATGTTGGCATAATAAAGAGAGAAATATCAACATCTGACTGCTGATTCATATCTATTATCTGTCATAAGGAATAAAATGGAAAATTTGTAAATATCGTTACAGATATATTGTATTTGCGAAAAAAACTAATTGGTATGACAACAACAAGAATCCCTCGGCATCGTATAGTTGCGTAATTGTCACTTGTCAGGTCTAATGTCTCAGCTTTATAACTTTAGCAAAATATTCTGTCAAAAATTGTTTTCTATCAAATCTTTATCATAAATAGCTTAGAATTTAAAATAAAGCCTGGATAAAGCACACTAAGCAGGAGTGCTTTCGGAATCCATTAGATAATTTATATTAGATACGGTTAGGTAATTTTTCTGAAATAGAATAAAAACCGACCAATGAAAAAAATCAATATCTCAGGTAATATGAATATAAATTAGGAAAAAATACTCAATCAACAACTGAAGCATGTTTTTGATAACAAATACACATCTAGGAAAGTTGAATGTTTTATTTATTTATTTACATGCATTTGGTTTACGTTCATGAACTACGACACGATTGGGACAAATATATGTTAGTCCCAGGATACAATTGAAGAAAGATGTAAATATTCCTCGATTTGTATGTTTGCAACGAAATCAAACATATGTACAAGTAAAAAATCCTCGGTGTGGCCACGATGGTTCCACGAGGATTTCATTTTCAAAAATTTGTCCACGCTGGGTCATGTAATTTACCGAATTAGCTAATCAGTCCATGTCACTCTAATCCATCCAAAAACAAGGACTTTGTGTTCATTTGTGTAAGCTGTACAGTACTCTTCAGGGTTGGAACTGTACTATATAACCATTACTTGATTCATTATTCAAAGTAAAAATCTCTTGATACCCAAATGTAAAGTATAATTCTCCAGTGTATGTTACTATGATGCTTAAAAACTTATCAAAAGCTTTAAAAAATTTCATGTTTTTGTCTGTAGGGTGTAATACTCATGTCATATTTTAAACCAATTTTGTTACAAAGGACCAAAGTATCTGTCTGAAAACACAACAATTCAATGTTGTTTTTTTGAAATAGTTATTATAAATTATTGTTTTCCTTTTCTAGAATATAGCAAGATACATTTTACCTTCTGATTGACATTTGCTATATTATATTTTTTCACAAGTTCCTTGTTATATGCAATACTCAGGAAATGTAGCTGTATATCAGGATATGATGATTTATCTCCCTTTGAAGAATGTGTAAATAATGTTCCTTCCAATGCAGTTGATGTAAGATAACCTAAAGTTATTAAAATCATTGAAATTAAGTAAAGAAATAAACATACGTGAGAGCCAAATGAGCTCAAAATGTAATGCAGAATCTCTACAAAAATGTTTAACATATAATTGCATTTCATTCTACAACCAGACCTCAAGATATAAAGGATTATTGTAAAGCCAAAGCAAATCCAACATTTAAAGTGAGGATATGTTTGACAGAATGTCTGTTTGTTCATACCTGCAACACAAAGTATCATAATGATAGCAGAAGTCAGGGTTAGGGGAATTGTAATCAGCAATCATATTCATCCTGTAATTGATTACATTTTATGGAGTAATCACATGTAATCAGTAATCAGGCATTTTATGATTACATGTAATTGTAATGTAATTGATTACAGGGTTTTAAAAGGCTGTAATCGTGATTTTTTTTTTATTATTTTATGATTACAATTTATTTACTTATCAATAGCTGTGATGTTTTAAAATCTCATTTATTTATTATTAAGACAAAATTATTTAGATAAAAGAAGATGTAATGATTTAAACATATTTGCTTTTATAAAAAAAAAATATATTATATAACAAATTTTGTATTATAAAACATCATAAAATTATTGTTTGTAATTAAAATTGCCATAACACTACAAATCGTTAATTTACTGGCAATTATAGTCTGTCACAGCTGTAATGTATAAAAATAAATACATACCAAACGTACTGTTCATTTAATTTCAGCAGATGGCTATTACAACAGTATCTCATTCACACACAGTTCTGTCGTTACAAGATTTTGGCTTTTCATTTAGACCCTTCTTGCTAATTGTTCTAAATCAGCTTTTACGCATATTTTTTATGGACTTCCAGATTTTTATTTGATCTGCACTAAAGAGACATGAGTTTTCCAAATACCCATCCGCAGAAAACAGAAATTCAAAGTAACTTTGGCATTAATTTATTTAAGTCACTGTGCTGATACTGATTGTTCCAGATTCAATTTGCACTGGTGAATGTAATGTCATTTCAAATAAATTTTACATTTACCAACCTAGTACAATTGTATTCAGTATTTTCATGTGGCCCAAAAACAGTTTGTATTTTGCAACTTAAATAACTAAATTTAAAAAAAAAAATATTCAAATACTACAGGTGCATATTAAAATTGGTGTGACATACTTCTAAAAACACAATGTTGAATTCTGTATTTCTACTTTGGTTGTCTGCTCTAAGCAATTGATGCAGATGGTATGCTTCTTGTTGGATTTTTAATAGTACTGGATTTCCATTAACCAGAAATGTTTAACAATAGTTTTCCTTTCTTCAGAATAAAAAGTGTGTTAACACAAACCTTTTCCCAATATGAAGTATTCTAATAAAGTTCGTACACTAGTGGCTTTATTTATATCAACAGCATATGATTGGTTTATCTTTACTGGGATCCCTAAGAACATATGATCTTGTAAATTTAAACCAACTGGCAAGTCAGAATGAACGGGAATCTGAAATTAAAGTGTAACATGCAAAATAAAGGCAATGAAGCATGCATTATGTCAGGACTGAAGCACATTGAACTTGGATATACTTGGACATGTTTTCACATTGAATGAGAGTAGGAATAAAGTTTTGGGCACAGTGCAATGAATTTGTAGCCCCTTTTCATTCTTAAGTAGTTCAGAAATGGTAAGAACTAAGTAAAATCATTATCAAAATGTTGACAAAGTCTGAATGCTTTTTTCAAAAGGCACCAAAAGACACTAGAGCTGTCGCCGATGGCAGCCAGTTATAACCTCCCTAATTGAACCCTGAATCAATATGGCAAGTCTATATTTAAGTGAGTGTGAACACAATACAGTTGTGGTCAAAGAACAAATGTGGACACAATCATATACCTCCACCTTTTTCCAGAAAATATTCAAAGACGAAATATTTCCCCTTCAAGATTTTGGGTAGGAGCGATATAAGTTATTCAGGTGATGTACTAGAAAATCCGAGCAGCTATTTAGGAGGACATGCTCTGACAAGGTTAATCCACCCCTTTTTGCCAGATAATATTTAAAAACGAATAATCTCCACTTCAATATTTCATGCAGCATCTATATTACTCCAGCACATCTTCAGATGGTGTACTACAACTGTGCGACATTTCATCATTATCCAAGCAGTCTTTTAGGAGAACATGCACTGACAAAGTTCGCCAACTACAAATTTACAGTACTCTGTAAAAGTGTACTTTTAGTCCTGTTTCACCACTGATAGCTTTTTTATGGTAAGAGCCTTTCAAAATCTGTGAGCATTTAACTGAAAACTTTTATCAAATAGAACTAGAGCTGTTGCCAAATGGCAGCCAGTAATGCCCCCAACCATTCAAGAATGTAAGTGCAAATTTAAGTGTGTGTGGACACAATACAGGTGAGGACTCAGTACTGGTGTGGACTCAGTATAAGTGTGGACTCAATACTATCACAGACACAATAATATAGCTCCCCTTTTTCCAGAAAAAATACAAAGATAGGAAATATATAAAGATGAATGATTTCACTTTCAAAATTTCAAGCAGCAACCATATCTCCAGGTGGTATACTTCAACTGTGTAACATTTAATCAAAATCCAGGAACCTGTTTAGGAGGACAAACACTGAAAAAGTACCTACCCTCCTTTATTCCAGAAAATATTCAAAGTTGAATTATCTCCTCTCCAAAATTTCAAGCATCAATCATATTACTTCAAGCACATCATCATGTGGTATACTACATGTTGTAGTCTAGAACTGTGTAATATTTCGTCAAAATCAAAGCAGCCATTAAACATGCGCTGACAAGGGTCATCCCCATTTTTTTCAAGAAAATGTTAAAAGAAAAATTGTCTCCCCTTCAAAATTTCAGACAGCAACCATATTACTTAATGAACATCCTCAGATAGTAAACTACAACTGTGCAACATTTCATTAAATTCCAAGCAGCTGTTTAGTTAAGTAGAACATGCTTTGTTAAGGTTCTTCCCTGCCAACTTTTACCAACAAGAGTTGTCAGAAGACAACACTGCTCGCAGGGGATTACAGTGACCTCAATGCACAATAAATTTGAAAGGCACCATTATGGTCCATTAGAAAACTCTCATCACAAGAAAGTCGCATACCAAATATGAACACCCTACCACTAAACAACTTAATTCTAGAAGCAAGGTTAAAGTTTTAAAAAAAAGCCCTCAAGGCAAAGTCAGGGTCAAAATGTATACAAATATGGTACCATCAGAAAGCTCTCATCATAAGCAAGTTACATACCAAATATGAACACCCTACCATTAGCCAACTGAATTCTAGAAGCAAGGTTAAAGTTTATGAAAAATTGCCCCCAAGGTTAAGGTCAAAATGTCTACAAATATGATACCACTAGAAAGCTCTCATCATTAGGAAGTTACATAATATGAACACCCTACCACTAAAACCCTAAATTCTAGAGGCAAGCTCAAAGTTTTTCAAAAATTGCCCTCAGGACAAGGTCATGGTCAAAATGTCTACAAATATGGTACCACTAGAAAGTTCTCATCACAAGGAAGTTACAATCCAAATATCAACATCCTAGCTCTTCAGGTCTCAATTCCACAAGCCAGGTTAAAGTTTTGCTGATGTCCATGCCAACACCGGGGGTATGACAACAGCTCTCCGGACATTCGTCCCGGCGAGCTAAAAATATTCATAGTTAAATTTACTGCCCTTATAAATTTCGAGCAACAACTAGATTACTTCATGAACATCTTCAGGTGGTACATTTGTATATTAAAACTGTGTAACATTTAATCAAAATCCCAGGATCCTTTTAGGACATGCACTGACAAGGTACATGGACAGACAGACAGACAGAAGCACAGGGTGATACCTATAATGATAAAAAATTACATATGCCCCCAGCACCAATGTTATTAGTTTAATAAATTTGAAAATGGAGTTTTAATATAATGTTTGGTTTGACTTATCTTTCTTTACATACAAAACATGATATGAAATGATATTTTTTTTTTGGGGGGGGGGGGGGCATATTTATGTTCCTCTTGACTAGACCTATACACCTGCCAAGTATGATAAATCTTTCTTTAATAGTTCAAAAGTTATAGCCAAGGTTAAAGTTTTGGACACACAGACAGGCAGACAGACAGGACAAAAAACAATATGCCCCCAATCCTCGATCTGGGGGCATAAAAATAGCAAATAGCTTTAAAAGCCAGTAAGAATAAACACAGGAAATCCAAGATTTCAAAGTTTGGTCACAGTCACATCCAAGATTTCAAAGTTTGGTCACAGTCACCTTATTTGGCTCGAATGCTGACCTATCATTACAGATGTATACACAAGCAAGACCAGATGATCCTATCATGTACAGTGACAAAATCTGTACTATATCTTGAATGTAAGTCAATCAAGCCAGAAATGTAGGTCACATTGACTCAATTTTGACTAGATGATGATCTATCTTCAAAGAGGCATGCATATGCAAGGTTTGATGATCCTATTACGTACAGATGTACTGTTACAGTGACTGAATTCTGAACTCCAAAGTAAACTTGAATGTGAGCCAATCAAAAAAAAAATGAAGGTTCAAGTTACCTTATTTTGATGGTATGCTGATAGACCATCACAGATTTATGCATATGCAAATTAAGATGATCTTACCATGTACAATAATTGATATATTAACCCAGATATAAGTTTGAAGTAAGCATTTGAAGCATAAGATATATATCCTGATTTTCTTTGAGGCTATTAGTCAATTCCACTACACAAACTGCAAAGTTAGCTTTTTTAGAAATACATGTTAATGTGGATGAGAACATGGATCAGAAAGAAGATGCGGGCAATGATGCTGAATACTGAAAAAGTTTCTTCAACTTCTAATTGAATAAATTGCCTTTGATATCTGATATTATAAGGGATTGCAAACTCTAATTGATTAAACATCAATTTGTAATTTTCAATCAAATATTCAGTCACAATTACTGTTTGGCTCAGATATGGGTTATTTTCTAACTGTACATATTTTTTATCCTTAGCAGATCCAATTTATATACCCAGTTATCCTTGAAGAAATTATTTTTGTTGGTACATTTTTGATGTAGCATTTTCATAATTGTTAGTTTAAATGACATCTGTTTTTCGAATGATTAAAAATATGCTTTGTTAAATAAGTTCATTTCGAATCCTATTATATGATATTATTTGTATGTTATACCACTTATATAACTTCCTTTAATAAAAATGTTAAAACTAAAGAAAAGTTACCATATCTTAAATCACTCACTTTTAACTTTTCAAGATGTTGCTTTGGTCCTATCCCAGAAAGCATCAGTAACTGTGGAGAATTCACACTTCCTGCTGATACGATTACTTCTTTGTTCACCATTATTCTTCTCTTCACACCATCTTTTATCATTTCTATACCAACTGCTTTTTTATTTTCTATAATTATCTAAAAGAATATCCAAAACTGGATTTTACAAAACACTTTAAAATAACTACAGAAATGGGTCTAAGTCAAGACCAATTACATGTCTGGACCTGCGTCACTGTCACTTATGTTCAACTGAGAAAGTGAGTTTTTTTCCGATGTTACAGAATGTCATGTATAGGTTTGCCAAGTCAAACAAGTATTCAATTATCTTATCACCAAAACATTCTTCAAATGCAATTTTTTATACTTGAGACTATACTAAGTTCAACCTTTTTACTGTAATGGACAGAAAAAAAGAATAGACAAAAAAAAGAAGACAAAAAACAAAAACAAATGTACAAAGTTGAACAAAGCATAACATAAAAAAATAGTCTATATCACTTTAGCAAAGGTGAAAACCATACCTAAGTTTTCAATAAACACATACTTTGAATCTTTATGAGAAAATATGTGAAAGCAATGCAAAAATTCAAGAATAGCTGTCCATGATCAGTGCTTTCGAAACTCTGCAACGTCTATGGACAAAAACTGAGTACTATGATGAATATGATGAAATAAAGTACCAAGTTCTTTCAGAGGTATTTACTCAGAGATGTGAATGTTCCAGATCACACAAACCAGGCACTGTAATGTTAAAAAATGCTGAAAAATTAATGAGTTCAACAATACATATATTCAACATTTTTTATTCAAATCTGCCTAAAAGAGGAGGTGCACATCTTCAATGTGTCCAAAACAACTGTGAAAGTTTCAGAAAGTATCGGGTTAAAGGTGTCCGAGTTTCTGATTACACAAACTTCGTAACCCCAAAGCGTGACGGACTGACGGACGGAGTCGAGTGGCTCCTAGACCTGCAGTCACCGTTGGTAACACAGGTAAAAACAGCTGATTCTAACATTTTCCCAAATTAGTAATTTTATTATATAAGGCATGAAAAACACAAATTTAGGTGTAAATAACACATTTGAAATGCAATGTTTTATTATTTTGAGTATATACATTAGCTGAAATTTTCACATTAAAAAAATCTTTGAATAATATATCTAATGTACAGTATATTTTACATTAGAAAATCAACAACAGTTAAGTTACCTTTATGCAGTTTTACTCTAGAGGTTGATAAAATACAAGCAATCATAAATTTTACTTCCTGGCATTGCCTATGTATATTTTAATGTGCTTTACTGTACAAAAAAGCTACCTTCACAACAAGCACATTGAGAGGCATGCACAATCAAAAAGGTCATTGCGTCAAAACCAACAAACTATACAAAATTTAACAGTTTTCAACAAAGAGTACATATTATGGACTGTCAGAGAATATACAAGTAGGCAACACATTATCAAACAAGAAATCCTTCTGTGCTGCATGTGGAAGGAAGCACTTACAATGGCCAAAAATCACAATCACATGGCACAATTCACATGGAAACCATACAAGAAAAGCACCAATAAAAGACAAAAGACAAATGTAAATGACGATAAGATTTAAGGATAGTCAGACTTGGTACTGGCAATAGCAATTCCATTAAGTATCCAAGAGTCGGGCAGAAATAATGTGTGCATTCCGTTTAATCAAACTGCACAATGTATGGACATCATAGGTACAGTAAGAATGTCTATAAAATGTCAATGGTATCCACGTGAATATTTGTTTAAAAGTAAAGATATTAGTCAGTCTTTATCACACTACTAGTACATATTTATTTCTATTGCCAAACATTTTCTGTCTAGTTTGTTGGGTTTTACATCACATGATGTAAAGATGGTAAATGTACTGTAGGATTTAAAAATTGAAAAATTGTAAACCTGGAATGCATCTATAACATCAATAGAGCCAAAACCATTTAAACAAGACTTTGAATATATATCAAAATCTGTGTCAGATTTGTCATAAAATAAATGGACAATAATTCAAAGTAAAAATCACCTCCATTTCATTTGGTAAAGCCTTTTATATCCACATGTCTAGAAAATATAATTGCCTTTGCCACAAATGATTTAATAGAGATGTGTAAATTTTGTCTCTCTATAACAGGTCTAAGATATGCCTTGGATATACTCCAACTCTGTCCTCCCATAACCGTCAGGACTAATCCAGACCTTTACCTACCTTTGTCACAAAGGATTTAATAGAGATGTGTAAATTTTATCTCTCCATAACAGGCCTATGATATGCCTTGGCTGTACTCCATCTCTGTCCTCCCATAACCGTCAGACACTAATCCAGAACTTTACCTACCTTTGTCACAAATGATTTAATAGAGATGTGTAAATTTTGTCTCCATAACAGACCTAAGATATGCCTTGGCTGTACTCCATCTCTGTCCTCCCATAACCATCAGGAGTAATCCGGAACTTTACCTACCTTTGTCACAAAGGATTTAATGGTTAGTGTAAATTTTGTCTCTCCATAACAGGCCTAAGATATGCCTTGGCTGTACTCCATCTCTGTCCTCCCATAACCGTCAGACACTAATCCAGAACTTTACCTACCATTGTCACAAAGGATTTAATAGAGATGTGTAAATTTTGTCTCCATAACAGACCTAAGATATGCCTTGGCTGTACTCCATCTCTGTCCTCCCATAACCGTCAGACACTAATCCAGAACTTTACCTACCTTTGTCACAAATGATTTAATAGAGATGTGTAAATTTTGTCCAATAACAGACCTAAGATATGCCTTGGCTGTACTCCATCTCTGTCCTCCCATAATCATCAGGACTAATCCGGAACGTTACCTACCTTTGTCACAAAGGATTTAATAGAGATGTGTAAATTTTCTCTCTCCATTACAGGCCTAAGATATGCTTTAGCTGTACTCCATCTCTGTCCTTTTTTAACTGAAGCCTGCATTTTACAGAAACCTAAAAAGATAAAATAGTTCCTTGTTACCCATCAAATTTTCTGTATAAATATGTATATAATACCCTTTATTATATACTTACTAAAAAAAAAGCCATAATTCTACCTCTGAATAAAGCTTCAATTTTCAAAAGAATTATATCAATGAATAATAAAGCGGGCTGATAAAGGTACTTCCGGTATTTATCACATGCCTGTTCAGAAGATTTATCACACCCTTCTTCAGTAATTTCCGGAAACCAATGCTTCTATGAGTTTTCAATTTCTTCATTTTCCTGAGAAGCTTTGATGTCACAAGAAATATTTGTTGACTTCAAAATGTCCAATGACGCATTTTACGCCAATTGACTCTAGGTTAACTGGAAATTAAAAACTTAAATTAATTCATAAGCAGAAATGGGAAATTGGTCCATGGCAACCATATGCAAAACAAGAGGCTCTCAAGAGCCTGTATCGCTCACCTGGGCCATGGCTGGCATTTGCAGTTAAAATAATCCCAATTGGCTGAAAAGTTTCAGAGAAGATCTTTGAATGTATTTTCTCTTAGAGTCCAATGTTAAAACTATGATCCACGCTGGTGGCCATCTTGGATATAGCGTGGATCTAAAAAACAACTTCTTTGCAGGGGACCATCTAAGGACTATTGTGGCCAAGTTTGGTTTTAATTGGCCAAGCAGTTTCTGAGGAAAAGATCTTTGAAATTATTTTCCCAAAGGGTCCAATGTTAAAACTATGATCCCCGCTGGTGGCCATCTTGGATAAAGTGCGGATCTGAAAAACAACTTTTTTGAAGGGGACCATCTAAGGACTATTGTGGCCAAGTTTGGTTTTAATTGGCCAAGTAGTTTCAGAGGAGAAGATCTTTGAAAGTATTTCCCCGTAGGGTCCAATGTTAAAACTATGATCCCCGCTGGTGGCCATCTTGGATATCGCACGGATCTGAAAAACATCTTTTTTGCAGGGGACCATCTAAGGATTATTGTGGCCAAGTTTGATTTTAATTGGCCACGTAGTTTCAGAGGAGAAGATCTTTGAAAGTATTTTCCCATAGGGTCCAATGTTAAAACTAGGATCCCCGCTGGCGGCCATCTTGGATATTGCACGGATCTGAAAAACTACTTTTTTGAAGGGGACCATCTAAGGACTATTGTGGCCAAGTTTGGTTTCAATTGGCCCAGTAGTTTCAGAGAAGAAGATCTTTGAATGAAAAGTTTACGCCGGACGGACGACGGACGAAAAGTGATGGCAAAAGCTCACCCTGGCTATAGCCAGGTGAGCTAAAAAGGACAAAAATCGTATAACAATAAATGATAAATAACAAAAAATGCCATATTCATATATACTGGAAATAATGTTATTTCATATATTTGTAGTATATGATAAACAGATCATTACATGTCATTTTTCATATCAAACACTTTATCAGCCTTCGTTCATATTATCAGCCCTTGAGCCTTTGGCTCTCCGGGCTGATAAACATGACCTTGGGCTGATAAAGCATATGATATGAAAAATGCAGACATATCAAAACTGCCTGACCCAAGGACAAATGAGGCAAAACTTGAGTCGGTCTGGCAAAAATTATCAGCCAACAGGACCGAATGTCAGGTAAAAAATTGACATTTCCTATATGTGATGAAACTGTAGGTCCTGTGAATTTATCTCCCGTCTGGCAGCTTTTCCTTATTTGCCTGACCGAATGTCCTGCAAGGTCTCTAAACTTTTCGATCTGTCTGAAAATGCCATATAATAATCTATATTTATCATATACTTGGACTAAATAAATGCTATTTTTCACTTCACAATAAATCATGTGTTTTATAATGAAAATAATTGGAAGAACAGACGTAAAGACAGTTAGCGGGCTGATAAAGCTTTATCAAGCTTACTTTCAGAATTAATCACATGCCTTTCCGTCACTACTCGGAGGCTTTATCACATGAAAGTTTGTGTGTTTCCGCCAAAACTACAAGCATTGCATTCAATTCTGCCATATTAAATAATATAGAATAACAAAACATGTATTGTAATTTGTTTTGCTATGGTAGTATTTAATAATAATATTACGTCCCTACGAATATTTTTGGTAGTTGCAAGGTATGCTGGTAACCGGTCAACGATTTTGATCGAAGAAAAGATACAGCGACTGGTAGAAAACTTCGATATCTTGATGTCATTATGTATATTCTCCTTTGACATCACAGATATACCAAATTAGACAAAGCTGTTTATTTTCTTCCGCTAGTCCCGCTTTACTAAGAATTCACTTTTGTAGATTAAGTACCAATCATTGTGGATAAAAAACATACGTACTAATTGTCGGGAAATATCACATTTATTTGTACTCGCTGTGTAACATGTAACTGTAAACCGCGCATTTCTACCAGTTTCTTAAGCTTGTCAAATAAATTTACTATTTTCCGAAATATTTTGAGTTGATTTTTTTTTCTTTTGTTGAATTATATGATAAAAGCATCATTACATGTCATTTTTCATATCACGCCCTTCATCAGCCCTCAGTCATATATCATCCCTCGAGCCTGACGGCATTCGGGCTGATATAAGGACCTAGGGCTGATAAAGGGCGTGATATGAAAAATGCCATGTAATAATCTATATATATCAACTGTCATAGTTTTATAATATTTTGGTTACTTGTACATTGTAAATGTGTAAATTATCAAGCTAAGTTTTATTGTAATAATTGGAAATATTCCTGACTTTGACTATTAGTGGTGTGAAATACAGAGAACTTTAAAGCTGAGGGCTACTGACATTGCTGACATGTAAGGTTTAATTGCTGTATTGGATGCGATCTCACATCCCCTGTCAGCCTAACCAATCAAATTGCAAGATTAACTTGGATTTTCCCCGTCAGCAGAATATATACATGTTAATATTCAAGTCACTTAAAATTTTTGTATTTTAGCTTGTTTACATTCTCCTGCATGCTAAAAAATAGTTTATTTCATAGTATATAATATTTTCTCAACCAAAGTATTCTGTCTCTATGGTGCAGAAAAGATTTCTGAATGCATTAATCTTTAATCTATGTTCCAAGCTGGTGGTCATTTTGGATGAGGTAGGTACAA
Organism: Modiolus philippinarum; assembly: GCA_002080025.1. Lineage (NCBI taxonomy): Eukaryota > Metazoa > Mollusca > Bivalvia > Mytilida > Modiolidae > Modiolus > Modiolus philippinarum. The sequence continues at coordinate 108,587 of MJUU01037602.1, forward strand.
ACATAAAATTCATCATCTTTGAAAGGAGAACTCACTGACAGTTCAAATTTCATTAAAACTGGTAAATGGTTTCAAAGGAGATCTTTAGATGCATTTCCAATAGGACCATATGCTATATAAACTATTTTCCCAAACAGTAGCCAATTGGATGAAGAAGGAACATAAAAATTCAAAAACCTTAAAAGGTAAACCCAAGGACTCTATGATAAATGAAGTTACAAACTTTGAAAGGGATTTCCCAAGGGCAATTATATATTATCAAATTTGATTAAATTGGCCAAATAGTTTCAGTGGAAAAGATCTTTGAACGAAAAGTTAAACAAGTGATGAATGATGGATGGACTATGGATCATAAGTGGTGACAAAAGCTAACCCTGGATAAAGCCAGGTCAGCTTACAAGATTCATGACCCCTAAGATCCTTTATATCCAGGAAATGGGAGGAGTTATGCCAAATTCATCAAACAATAGTCTACTGAACGTCAAAAGAAACCAGATCAAAATCAGATGAAAAATAAAAATTTATAAGGTACCTTGCAAAAACATGATTATAGCCCCTAGGACACTTTTAACTTGAAAATGGTAGCAACTGGCAAAATTTTTCAACACACAACCATGAAAATCTGATGAAAAATAAAATTTTAGGTACTTCTTTAAAATATGGCTGTGGCCCCCTTTGGCCCCTCATACCTCTGAAATAGTGAGAGCTATTCCAAGTATACTGCTACTAAATGTGACATAAATCATTTGACATACAACCAATTTGAAATTTTCCAAGGAACAAAATAAAAACCAATTTAATCATTAAAATGGCACTTTTTTTAAAACGTGCATTTAAGGGCTTTTTATCAAGCTGTAACTCAAGACATACCCATTGGCAATATATGCAATTACAGCTTGGTATAAGTTGTTATTATACAACTATCTCCCTTGATTGTGAGCAACATAGTGGTTTCTCTCCACGAGTTAGTCAGGACTTTAATTTCAAGGGAGCAAAACCGCTGGGTCACACACTATCTAGGGTAGTAACTGTTATATCATATAGAATGTTCTTATTTACCGGTTGACCTTCCTATACGACCAACATTAACCAGTTGTCCCACCGAAATATCAAATGTCATGTGATGCCAAGTGTACAAATCAGCATATATATATTTAAATGAGTATATCATATTTTGTTTTGTATAAAAATTTCTATATACTGGGGCATACATTACCAATCATATTTTCTCCATTACAGTCCACTGTCTTATATCCAGCTTCCTCTGAAGCTTCCATGTAAATATCACGTAATGGTGTTACAACACTTTCTGATACTGTCATATAACCTCCTTTACCATGGTAACCTGTGTAATAATAATGTAAATATCCTGTAATGGTGTTACTACACTTTTTGTTATTGTCATATAACCTCCTTTACCATAATACCTGTGTAATAATAATGTAAATATCCTGTAATGGTGTTACTACACTCCCTGATACTGTCATATAACCTTCTTCAACACTCCTTTACCATGGTAACCTGTGTAATAATAATGTAAATATCCTGTAATGGTGTTACTACACTTTATGACACTGTCATATAGCCTCCTTTACCATGGTAACCTGTGTCATAATAAAGTAAATATCCTGTAATGGTGTTACTACACTTTCTGTTACTGTCATATAACCTCCTTTACCATGGTAACCTGTGTAATAATAAAGTAAATATCCTGTAATGGTGTTACTACACTTTCTGTTACTGTCATATAACCTCCTTTACCATGATAACCTCTGTAATAATAATGTACCGGTAAATACCTGTAATGGTGTTACTATACTTTATGACACTGTCATATAACCTCCATTACCATGGTAACCTGTGTAATAATAATGTAAATATCCTGTAATGGTGTTACTACACTTTATGACACTGTCATATAACCTCCTTTACCATGGTAACCTGTGTAATAATAATTTAAATAACCTGTATTGGTGTTACTACACTTTATGACACTGCAATATAACCTCTATTACCATGGTAACCTGTGTAATAACAATGTAAATATCCTGTAATGGTGTTACTACACTTTATGACACTGTCATATAACCTCCATTACCATGGTTACCTGTGTAATAATAATGTAAATATCCTGTAATGCTGTTACTACACTTTATGACACTGCCATATAACCTCCATTACCATGGTAACCTGTGTAATAATAATGTAAATATCCTGTAATGGTGTAACTACACTTTCTGATACTGTCATATAACCTTCTTTACCATTGTAACCTGTGTAATAATAATGCAAATATCCTGTCATGGTGTTACTACTGTTTCATTTGCTGTCATATAACCTTCTTTACCATGGTAACCCGTGTAACAATAATGTAAATATCCTGTAATGGTGTTACTACACTTTATGACACTGTCATATAACCTCCATTACCATGGTAACCTGACCTGTGTAATAATAAAGTAAATATCTTGTAATGGTGTTACTACACTTTCTGATACTGTCATATAACCTCCATTACCATGGTAACCTGTGTAATAATAATGTAAATATCCTGTAATGGTGTTACTACACTTAATGACACTGTCATATAACCTCCATTACCATGGTAACCTGTGTAATAATAATGTATATATCCCGTAATGGTGTAACTACACTTTCTGATACTGTCATATAACCTCCTTTACCATGGTAACCTGTGTAATAATAATGTGAATATCCTGTAATGGTGTTTTGTTACTGTCATATAACCTCCTTTACCATGGTAACCTGTGTAATAACAATGCAAATATCCTATAATGGGGTTACAACACTTTCTGATACTGCCATATAACCTTCTTTACCATGGTAACCTGTGTCACAATAATGTAAATATCCTGTAATGGTGTTACTACACTTTCTGATAATGTCATATAGCCTCCTTTACCATGGTACCCTGTGTAATAATAATGTAAATATCCTCTAATGGAGTTACTACACTTTCAGATACTGTCATATAACCTTCTGTACCATGGTAACCTGTGATAATAATAAAGTAAATATCCTGTAATGGTGTTACTACACTTTTTGATACTGTCATATAACCTCCTTTACCATGGTAACCTGTGTAATAATAATGTAAATATCCTGTAATGGTGTTACTACTGTTTCTGTTGCTATCATATAACCTCCATTACCATGGTATCCTATGTAATAACAATGTAAATATCCTGTAATCGGGTTACTACACTTTCTGATACTGCCATATAACCTTGTTTACCATGGTAACCTGTGTAACAATAATGTAAATATCCTGTAATGGTGTTACTACACTTTATGACACTGTCATATAACCTCCATTACCATGGTACCTGACCTGTGTAATAATAAAGTAAATATCCTGTAACGGAGTTACTACACTTTCTGATACTGTCATATAACCTCCATTACCACGGTAACCTGTGTAATAAAACTGTAAATATCCTGTAATTGTGTTACTAAACTTAATGACACTCATATCCATTACCATGGTAACCTGTGTAATAATAATGTATATATCCCATAATGGTGTAACTACACTTTCTGATACTGTCATATAATCTCCTCTACCATGATAACCCGTGTAATAATAGTGTAAATATCCTGTAATTGTTTTACTACTGTTTCTGTTACTGTCATATATCCTCCTTCACCATTGTAACCTGTGTAATAACAATGCAAATATCCTATAATGGGGTTACTACACTTTCTGATACTGCCATATAACCTTCTTTACCATGGTAACCTGTGTCACAATAATGTAAATATCCTGTAATGGTGTTACTACACTTTCTGATATTGTCATATAACCTCTTTTACCATAGTAACCTGATTAATAATAAAGTAAATATCCTGTAATGGGGTTACTACATTTTCAGATACTGTCATATAACCTCCTTTACCATGGTATATTGTGTAATAATAATGTAAATATCCTGTAACGGAGTTACTACACTTTCAGATACTGTCATATAACCTCCTTTACCATGGTAACCTGTGTAATAATAATGTAAATATCCTGTAATGGAGTTACTACACTTTCAGATACTGTCATATAACCTCCTTTACCATGGTAACCTGTGTAATAATAATTTAAATATCCTGTAATGGTGTTACTACACTTTCTGATACTGCCATGTAACCTTCTTTATCATGGTAACCTGTGTCACAATAATGTAAATATCCTGTAATGGTGTTACTACACTTTCTGATAATGTCATATAGCCTCCTTTACCATGGTAACCTGTGTAATAATAATGTAAATATCTTGTAATGGTGTTACTACACTTTCTGACACTGTCATATAACCTCCTTTACCATGGTAACCTGTGTAATAATAATGTAAATATCCTGTAATGGTGTTACTACACTTTTTGATACTGTCATATAACCTCCTTTACCATGGTAACCTGTGTGATAATAATGTAAATATCCTGTAATGGTGTTACTACTGTTTCTGTTTCTATCACATAACCTCCATTACCATGGTAACCTATGTAATAACAATGTAAATATCCTGTAATCGGGTTACTACACTTTATGACACTGTCGTATAACCTCCATTACCATGGTAACCTGACCTGTGTAATAATAAAGTAAATATCCTGTAATGGTGTTACTACACTTTCTGATACTGTCATAAAACCTCCATTACCACGGTAACCTGTGTAATAATACTGTAAATATCCTGTAACTGTGTTACTACACTTAATGACACTGTCATATCCATTACCATAGTAACCTGTGTAATAATAATGTATATATCCCATAATGGTGTAACTACACTTTCTGATACTGTCATATAATCTCCTCTACCATGGTAACCTGTGTAATAATAATGTAAATATCCTGTAATTGTTTTACTACTGTTTCTGATATTGTCATATAACCTCTTTTACCATAGTAACCTGATTGATAATAAAGTAAATATACTGTAATGGGGTTACTACACTTTCAGATATTGTCATATAACCTCCTTTACCATGGTAACCTGTGTAATAATAATGTAAATATCCTGTAATGGAGTTACTACACTTTCAGATACTGTCATATAACCTCCTTTACCATGGTAACCTGTGTAATAATAATGTAAATATCCTGTAATGGTGTTACTACACTTTATGACACTGTCATATAGCCTCCTTTACCATGGTAACCTGTGTAATAAGAATGTAAATATCCTGTAATGGAGTTACTACACTTTCAGATACTGTCATATAACCTCCTTTACCATGGTAATCTGTGTAATAATAATGGAAATATCCTGTAATGGTGTTACTACACTCTCTGATACTGTCAAATAACCTTCTTTACCATGGTAACCTGTGTAATAATAATGTAAATATCCTGTAATGGTGTTACTACACTTTATGACACTGTCATATAGCCTCCTTTACCATGGTAACCTGTGTAATAATAATGTAAATATCATGTAATGGTGTTACTACACTTTATGACACTGTCATATAGCCTCCTTTACCATGGTAACCTGTGTAATAATAAAGTAAATATCCTGTAATGGTGTTACTACACTTTCTGATACTATCATATCACCTCCTTTACTATGGTAACCTGACCTGTGTAATAATAATGTAAATATCCTGTAATGGTGTTACTACTGTTTCTGTTACTGTCATATAACCTCCTTTGCCATTGTAACCTGTGTAATAACAATGTGAATATCCTGTAATGGGGTTACCACACTTTCTGATACTGCCATATAACCTTCTTTACCATGGTAACCTGTGTAACAATAATGTAAATATCCTGTAATGGTGTTACTACACTTTCTAATACTGTCATATAACCTCCTTTACCATGGTTACCTGTGTTACTACACTTTCCGATACTGTCATATATCCTCCATTACCATGGTAACCTGTGTAATATAAATGTAAATATCCTGTAATGGTGTTACTACACTTTCAGATACTGTCATATAACCTCCTTTACCATGGTAACCTGTGTAATAATAATGTAAATATCCTGTAATGGTGTAACTACACTTTCTGACACTGCCAAATAACCTCCTTTACCATGGTAACCTGTGTAATAATAATGTAAATATCCTGTAATGGTGTAACTACACTTTCTGTTACTGTCAAATAACCTCCTTTACCATGGTAACCTGTGTAATAATAACGTAAATATCCTGTGATGGTGTAACTACACTTTTTGATACTCATTTAACTTCCTTCATGATGGTAAGACTATTTAGTAATATTGAAAAATTTAAGAAAAGGTGGGCCACAAGTGTTATGTATTTATTCATGATTAAAGGTGTGAAAGGGTAAGAATTTAGCAAATTAAATGAATTTTTTTTGTCAATTAATTATAGTTTTCATAACGAGAAAGAATTGTATATCAATGGATATCAACTAGAGTTATGTAATTTCAAAATATAATAAACAAGCCTTTGGCGAGTTTATTATATTTGAAATTACATAACGAGAGTTGATATCCAGCGATATACAATTCTTTCGAGTTGTTAAAACCATTTCTCTTATGATTTTCATAATATTTAGTGCGGAACTGCTGTTGTTGCCTCAAATGACAACACCTTTGCTAGGTAACGTTAATCACGGCCAATGAGATTTCAAAGTTATCTAATAGAAACGTCGAAAAAGTAATAGCATATCACTCGTGATGTGTTATTTCTTGGCACTCGACCAATGAAATTGCTGTAAAAGCGATTCAACAAGTTCATATCCAACTTTGGCTTCAAAGTCTTGTTGTGTAACCACAAATAACTATCCTCGAAAGGATAAGATAATAATCGTGCATCATAAGAGAAATCTAGTTAACACTTGTCACATAGTGGATGTAATTGTACACTTCAAATTAGTTTGTTGCTATGATGATATATATCAGCATTTATCTATTCAACAGGATAGACTCTGATGCTATTGGCCATCCTTTTCAACCTTCAAACACACTACAGCTCCTATGTCTGTAGTAACATATTTATTTCAGTGTGAGTCTATATACATGTGTGTGTGTGTTGGTAGTCTTGTATGCAATTACTACATAAATAAAATATAAATGCATGAAACTCAGTACCAGTAACTATAAGAATTCAGAATTTCAATTCAGAAGAAAATTTATATAATTAAGGACATTTAAAACAAAGAATACCTGAATCAACATATTCCTCCATTTGGAAGTCCTCTGCCTTTATGAAATAAGGTAAAACATCTTTATAACTCCAACCATCACATCCTTCTCTTGACCATTCATCGTAGTCATGACGACTACCTCTGATGTATACCATGTTGTTGAGATTACTTGTCCCTCCTAAGATTTTTCCTCTAGGCCAGTATGACCTCTACAGATATTAAGGATTTTCATCTCAGTATAAAAAGTATGCACTTAGTACTCCATTTTCAAGATAACCGGATACACCAGTTCCGATTCTAAGATTACCGTATTTGACAACATGAACTCATTGTTTGTTAAGGCTCTGTTGTTCACGCTGATAGTGCCAACCTTTGTGTGTTTCATACTAAAATCTTTCTTTGTACTTTTTCATATGTTATATTAAGCTGTGTTGGATACTGAGGCCGT
>MJUU01037605.1:12171-27461 GCA_002080025.1 Modiolus philippinarum
ATGTATGGAAGGTCCTTTACAAAGATTGCTCATTTCCTTCCAATCTGATAAAAAACATGGCCGCCAGCGCGGAACTTAAGTTTAACATTGAACCCTGTGGGAAAAACCATATTTTCATCTTCTGCTCTGAAACGGCTGAAGCCAATTGAACCAAACTTTACAGTAGTGATGTACTGAAGGTCCTTAACAAAGATGGCTCATTTTGTTCGGATCCGACTAAAAACATGGCCGCCAGCACGGAACATGGTTTAACATAGGACCCTATGGGAAAATCACATTTTCATCTACTCCTCTGAAACCGCTGAAGTAAATTCAACCAAACTTTACAGGAATGATGAATGGAAGGTCCTTTACAACGATTGCTCATTTCTTTCTGATCCAATAAAAAACATGGCCGCCAGTGTGGAAATTAGGTTTAACATTGGACCCTATGGGAAAAATCACATTTTCATCTTTTCCTTTGAAACTGCAGATGCAAATTCAACGAAACTTTACAGGAGGGATGAATAGATGGTCCTTAACAAAGATTGCTCATTTAGTTACAATCCGTTAAAAAACTTGGCTGCCAGGACGGAACATAGTTTATCATTGGACCCTATGGGAAAATCACATTTTCATCTACTCTTTGAAACCACTGAAGCAAATTCAGCCTTACTTTACAGGAATGATGACTGAAGGAACTTTAAAAAAATTGCATATTTCATTTCAATCCGACAAAAAACATGGCCTCAAGTGCAGAACATAGTTTAACATTGGAGCCAGTATGAGAAAACCATCCTTTTCATCATCTTCTCTCAAAACAATTAAAGCAAATTATACTAAGTGTATAGAAGGTCCTTTGCAAAAATTACTCATTTCAATAGGATCAGACAAAACACATGGGTGCTAAGTGAGAACATACCTAAACACCCTACCCCATTGGTAAAATACATGATCATTTTTGGTCATGCATGCCATAGAAGCATTTTGTCAGGTGAGCGATACAGGCTCAGTCTCTGAGCCTCTAGTTAGTTCGCCTCAACGAAGTTGAGGAGGACTATTGGAGTACCCCGGGCATCTGCATCCGCATCTTAGTAACTATGCATTGTAGGGTCATCAAACTTTGCATGCAGGTGCATCTTTGGCTATCTCACAGCCTCCAATAAAATTAGGTCACTCTGACCTATATTTTCCGCTTGAGTGGCTTGCATTTAAATTTACATCAAAGGTCATATCTTAGTAACAATACATAGTGTGATCATTTAACTGTGCATATGCATGCATCTCTGATGGTAGGTCAGCATCCAGGCAAAATTTGGTCACTTTGACCCACATTTTCCACTTGAGTGACTTACATTCAAGTTTACGTCTGATTTCAGATGTCAGTCACTGTACATGGTAGGATCATCTAACCTTGCATATGCATGCATCTCTGATGGTAGGGCAGCATCCAGGCAAAATTGGGTCACTATGACCTATATTTTCTGCTTGAGTAACTTACATTCAAGTTTAAGTCCGAGTTCATATCTCAGTCACTGTACATGGTAGGATCGTCTAACTTTGCATATGCATGCATCTCTGATGTTAGATCAGCATCCAGGCAAAGTCAGGTCACTATGACCTATATTTTCTGCTTGAGTGACCTACATTCAAGTTTATGTCCAAGTTCAGATTATATTCACTGTACATATTAGGATCATCTAACCTTGCATATTCACGCATCTCTGATAGTTTGTCAGCATCCAGGCAAAATTAGGCCACTTTGACTTATATATTCTGCTTGAGTGACTTACATTCAAGTTTACATCTGAGTTCAGATGTCAGTCACTGTACATAGTAGGATTATCTTACCTTGCCTGTGCATGCATCTTTGGTGTTATGTCAGCATCCAGGCAAAATTGGGTTGCTGTGACAATGTGCCATAACGAGGCAAACTTTGTAATTGTTGATTACTTATGTTTTATTGGGGAAAATTCCCAAAGAACCTAGAATTAAATTTGCTAGGGATTTTGTTAAAAAGGTAACTTAATTTTTCATGTATAGAACTTTATGCCTTTTACAGGTTGTTCAGAATTTTAAAGACCAAGCCAGGTTTATTGTAGAAGCAATGAAAGGTAATATTTTATACCAACCAATAACATATCCAATGTTATATTTGTCATGGTCATGATGGTAACCTCTGGTAAAATCATGGTGAAAATGTTTTGGACTCTTCATAAATACTATACAGTGCTCCCTCATTATACCGCCCCTCTTTAATGCCCCCACCCCCCTCCACACACACTTATTGCCAACCATTTTCAAAGTTATTTTCAAAAAGTTACATAGTTCTAGGTAATTTATTCCCTTGATATATCGCCACCCTCACTTATGGCCAAAAAATTCACTGGTCCCAAAGGTGGCGATTTAACAAAGGTGCAGTCTAGCTCAAAAAATGCAAATACAATTCAGAATGTTTCAAACTACAGTATGTATAATAATATTTTTTGGTACATGGCCGTTTTAAAATCGATATGACTGAGCCAAGTCAAGCTCACAAGCACTCGAGAGCAAACAAAAACTGTTAATTTTGGTGACACAAGAATATTACCCTGTGATGAATGGTAACAAACCTGGAAAGTATATTTAAATTGTGACAGTGTTTCTTCCACATTAGAGGTATATGGATATTGAAAATGAATGAAAAGTTTGGGATTTCTCTCATTCCTGTGAGAAATTGTAGGTTTTATTCACTCTTTTTCCGTGACCCTCTCAAGAAAGAAAGAATTTCTTATTATCATGTAATGTATCACATGAGCTTCTCTTATCTAAGAACACATTAATTGTAATGTCATCAAAATATTTTTTGTATGTTAGTTCATCTTTTGTATAATATAATGTTTCAGTTCAACTAGTTACTAAAAAACATAAATCGTACATAACAGTTGAAAAACTTGGTTGGTTTTCTAGGTAGGCTTATCAGATAAGAGAATTACCTCTTTGCATATGAAAAGGTTTGTTATATAGGGCCTGTAAGTCTCGTACAATTTTGGAACTTCCGGGATCAAAAGTTGTACCCGGAAGTTACATTTTAAGCAAAGATATATGACGTTTCAAACAAAAAAATTGAACGTCATAATCCTAAGACGTCATGTTTTGGCCGGAAACATTTTCGATTGCCTGTTTTATCATAGATTCTGGTGAGTCACACGAAGAGACTTACAAACCCTATTCAGAGAACTTCCATTTTGAGAAAGAAGAATACAAAAATTACCAAATTGCATAAAAAACAGTAAATTTTTTTATGCTGTACAAGTGTTACAAGGAGTAACCTCTCATCAGCAGCATTAGAAACAAATAATATGGAAAGCAATTATCCAAAAGTTGTAAAAAAAGAAGTACTCGTTAGCAGAAATATAGAGTCCAAATCCAGTACCAAGGACATCTACTGAGTGCCATACACGGAATGAAGCCTCAGTATTTTTTAAGTTGTCAGAATTTTGATACAAAACAGTAAATTTCTATAAAAAGCAAGGTAAAATTTACTTGTCAGACAAGTCTGACTATTGGGTTGATGAATACTGTGGACCTCTGGTCCACCAGCAGTGGCATTGGCCTAATGGTTCAAAATATAAAAAATCCCCAAGATGCATAAAAAACAGTAAATTTTGTTATGCTGTACACATGTTTCAAGGAGTAACCTCTCATAAGCAGTGTTAGAATCAAATAACATGGAAAGCCATTATCCAAAAGTAGTAAAAAAAGAAGTACTCATTACAAAAAATATCTTTTGTCCCAATTTATTGCAAAGTAACAGTTCTTGAAGCAGGGTTCGTACGATACCTTGAATCCCTGAAAAGTCATGGAATTTCAATTTGAAAATTAAAGGCCTTGAAAAGTCATGGAATCCAGTATTTTTGCCTGAAGTCCTTGAAAGGTCCTGGAAATTAATCAAAATGTAAAAAATATTTTTATTGTCGTAGGAAACTTGTGGGTTTGTTGTCTTACAATTTTGTTGGTGAGGTAAATATTAAAAGGAAGAAATCAAACATCATTAAAGGGGACATAATCGTCCTGGTTTCCTTTTTATCAAGAGCTTTTCTCCTATTGATTTTTATTCAAAAAAGGAACCAGATAATATGATCGGAACACAGCATGACATTGCAATGAGTTTGGGTATGGAAATTTCAGAAAAATCCTTGAAAAGTCATGGAAAATTGGAACAAAAAAGGTGTATGAACCATGTTGAAGGATCAAAATTTATACAAGTGCAACAAATTTCAAATAATATAGACTGAAATACTATATCTGTATCTAATAGAGGGGGGAACAAAAATCTGCCTCCATCTTCGAATTTGAAAAAAAATTGATACTACTACTGTAATATTAGATATGGTGATGTTCATGAAAAAAACAAGTCATGTAAATAAAGCAAATCTTGATATTGCTTGAAGAAACTTTAAAAAATAAAATAAGATAGATTTTTCCTTGTTGATGCCCTTTCACAGTTTTCACCACAGTTTTCACTGATTTTCATAATTCTTTATTTCAGATGAAAATTCACAGCAGTACAAAATATTACTCAAAGAAATGAGCTGAAATAATATTATGTCCTCAGATAATAACATTTCTATGAAGGTGAAACTAGCTGAACTCAAGAAAGGCAAAACTGAAGCATCTGGAAGACACAGAATAATTCAGATTCCAACATATGCTTTATAGTTGTCATGACAACATATTGAGTGTTTTTCATTTGGCAGCATCCTGTTTTTGTTATTTTAATAATTATATGTTGTAAATGTGAATATAATTCATTTTGAAATTTCCAGAATGATATATCATAAAAGAAACTTGAATCCATTATGCATTTGTAAATTTTCTGACTCATGGATGGGAAAGACAGAGAGAGGGAGAGGACATTTTGTGTGTATGTTGTACATTCTGTAAATGAACTTTTGTAAAAAAATGGGGTAGAGTTGTTAGAGCTATTCCATTAAAAATTGATGTGGATGGGAAGGAAGCAATATTCAGTGTATGGACAGAGCAGATGGAGCATAATTTAGTCTTTTCATTGACAGGGACAGACTAGTTCTATTTTGTTATAGGACTTCGATTTGGAAGTTGCATCTCTTTGCATTGTACAAAATAACTAGTATGGAATATAATTATACGACTTACTTGCAAGTCAGATTTAAAGATAAATAAATAAAAATTCAATGAAGGTAGAAACTGAACTTGGGTTTTTTTCTCAGTAATTTTTTAAAATCTTTTTGTCCAGGTATTCTGCATTTGCCAAAAATAACGAAAATATTGATTATTGTAATACTATTCAACAAGGGAGATAACTGTTACAAAAAATAACTTGACTAGGCATGGTTCCTGCTTAAAAAAATCGGGGAATTTATTGTATTTAGTTTTGTAAAAAAAGTTCTGTTGTTGTAGATAGATATCAGAGGTCCTTGCCTACCTACTTCCTTTTTATGGAATAGCTCTTATATGTATGTACATGTATTTCAATGCAGCCACTGCCTTTTATTGTCAAATGAACAATTTTCGCTAATAATAAGCTACTAATTGCTCTAGAGGTTGGATTCTCATAGTTTTTCTTTTTTGGTACTTTAATTTTCTTTCATAGTATAAAATTTTGTTAAAGGTATATTCTAGATTTTAACTTATTTCTGTGAAATACTTGACAGTGAAAACAGTGAAAATGAAAAATTTTCATTTTGCTGAAGTGTGAATTCACTTTTATTTATGGTATCCATGAAATAAAATGAATCCACTGTTTTTGAAAATTCTTACTTTTTACACACAGGTGAAAGGTCTATAGGGTAGATAAGGGATTGGTGTAAAATTTATTGTTGAAATATCGTAATGCAGTAACAGTATATATCCTTTTCAGGAGGCATCAACGTGATGCATAATTTGCAGATATCCATCTGAGAATAAAAAGGGTTATTATTATAACCCCTTCTTTAGCGGATGGTATATAGTGATCATGGTGTCCTTAGGTCCGTCTGTTCGTCCATTCGTTATTCCCTCTGCCATAGGATACATACTTTGTGGCGACAACTCCTCCTAGACCACTTTGTGAAATTCAATGAAATTTTCACAGAATGTTCAGTGCATATTGCCATTGAGCACCAGCTGTTTAAAAATTTGATTTGACTTGATTTTTTTTTGGGGGGGGGGTGATTTTTTTACTTCTGGAATCAACTGGGAGCAGGGGGTATGTATGTATGAGCTTTGCTCACAGTTTTTATATAACCGCAAAAATTTTGTGGTGGTATTATGGTATGGCGTCAGCGTTGGCGTCTGTGGACATCACAACTTTGGTTCTAGTTGATGGATTGTTATCAAATTTTAGTATGATGTTTGTTGGCACATGCTTAAGCCTAGATTTTAATTTTGCATTCCCTGCCCTGCCCGTTTCAGAAAAATAGGCAAAAAAAGACCAAAAAGGGGTTAAATTAGGCATTTTGGTGTCTGTGGACAGCATAACTTTGGTTCTAGTAGACAGATTATTTTCAAATTTTAGTATGATGTTTCTTGGCACATTCTCAGGAACTTTTTTTTTCCTTTAGTTTGTGGCCCCACCGGTTTCAGAATTAGGGGCCAAAAAGTGTTAAATTGGGTGTTTTCACTTATTTGACTGTAGAATGTTTAGTATTTTTCAGAATTTTATGGCGTTTCTTTCAGTGTACTCCTAATAAAATTTCCAATCTGTAGTATGCCAACGGATTTCATGTGGCATATACTGTTCACGAGATAAATGGGGCCCAAAAGGGGCAAATTTCAAAAATTTTAATTTTTTAAAATTTTAGTCCGATTTTGATAAAGCTTTTTTGCAATGGATTCCTTATGACAAATTAACATAGCCTTGCACCATCAGATTTTGTATAACTTGTATCCTTTCCAAGCTATGAGGGGCCCATTACTAACATTTTTATTTTTCATCTGATTTCAATGGGACTTTTTTGTTTAGATTCCTCTCATTGTAGGCTTTCAGTAGTATGTCAACATATTTGGCACAGCTCGTACCGTTTCCAAGCTATAAGGGGTCAAAAGGGCCAAAATTGCAATTTCTAGAAATATGTGAAATCTTTATTTTACATCAGATTTTGATGGTATGTTTTGCTTTGGATTACTCTCATTGCACGCTTTCAGTAGTATGCTAACAGATTTGACGTAGCTTTTACAAGTTCCAAGCTATAAGGGGTCTAAGGGGCCAAAATTGCAATTATCAGAAATATGTGAAATCTTTATTTTTCATCATATTTTAACGGTATTTTTTTCTTTGGATTCCTCTTAATGTAAGCTTTCAGCAGTATTGCAACATTTTTGGCGTAGCTGTTATCATTTCCCAGTTATAAGGGTTAAAAGGGCCAAAATTGCAATATTTAGAAATATGTAAAATCTTTATTTTTCATCAGATTTTGATGGGATTTTTTTCATAGGATTATTCTCATTGTAAGCTTGCAGTGGTATGGCAATAGATTTTGTGTTGCTCATACAGTTTCCAAGCTATAAGGGGTCGAAGGGGCAAAATTGCAATATTTCAAAATATGTGAAATCTTTATTTTTCATTTAATTTCAATCTGAGTTTTTTTCCTTTGATTTCTCTTGATGTAAGCTTTTAGTTGGCAATCTACAGATTTTGCTTAGCTCTTCAGATATCCTATAAATAGGGGATTAAAACAGCCAATTTTTATTTTCACTAGTTTGTGACCAGTTAATTAATGTGTCAATTTCCTAATTGTGTCCAGCAAATTCCTGTGTCCATATTCGTTTTAGTTTACACTTATTCAAATTTCAGTGGTTGACATGCTGCGGTCATATCATGCTGCGCTCAGCGTAGCCCTTTATTCTAGTTTGTTCTAAGGGCTATTCTATTTAAATCTACCATCCACCAATAGAAAAAAATATGATTTCTACCATTAGTCAACATCAGGCTGACCCCCAGGACGAAGAAAAAAAAAAACTGGCGTTCCCCCTCCTGGGTGATAAATTTTTCTGGAATAGCGCTAAGTGATCATTTTACCTAGGGCTTTATCAATTTTAACTTGATTTCTTTGTCCTTAAAAAACAAAGTCCTAAAAAAATTTTTTTTCAAAATTCTCGGTATGGAAAGGATAATGCCTTTCCAAATTCTTGGAAAAAGATGAGAGAAATGTCTTTTCTGCAAATTTCCCGAAATGTGCATCATCAATTTAAAGATAGGTTTCTACTCTGTTACTGCATCATAATAATACCGATCACATGTCTAGCCTATACCATTTTGAATTCTATAACAATTTATATGGAAACAGACAACTATTGTGTCGGATGTTTTGTTGATTATTTTTGACAATATTTCAAACAGATAAAAAATACTTAACACTGATAGAGATTTGTTTTACTTTATGACATCTTCTATAAAAATAATTTGCTGTGTTGCTTGCGGTCAGCAAAGCAGATACACAAGGATTGCTAGTCGTCATCTTGCGCTGTCATCCATTGTTAAAGGTTCAATATTTTAAGGAAAAGAGGATATAATGTGGAAGTACTTCTAAATGTGGATAACCATTTCTTGATTAACATAAATATCACTACTTCATAGGAACTTAAATTCATGGTTTGAATTCTATGCATCAAAACTCTCAGGCAAAATGGGTTTTGTTGGAAACTTAACTTTATGGCTTTAGCAACCCTTGAAATCCAAGAAAAGTTGAACCCCACGAACTATTGCACTTTCACAGTAACTTAACAAAATTGTGGCTATGTATACCAATATCACATTGCCTGCTGTATTCAAATCAGACACACAGGGATTACTTTCCGTCATCTTGCACTGTCGTTCATTGTCAACATCTGTTCAGTTTGTTAATCCACAAGTCTTTTAAAACTTTAAAATTGATTCCAAAGAAACTTTCCAAGATATCTTGGTCAGCTAATCTCATTGTGCAACATATACTTCAAATTTTAATTTTACTGGTTTAATAGGTTTACTGAATAAAAAATAGCTCATTTGTTAATCCAGTTTCAGAATCTGCTACTACTTTAAAACTTAGAGTTAGGTTCCAGATTTTCAGAATATGTCGTTCTTCCAACATAGGTGTGCATCGTTCACCAAATATTATTTCACTAATTTTAGAGGTTCAGTGAGCCAAAAATAGTTCACTTGTTAATCTGCAACTCTTTTATAGTTGTAAATTAAACTTCAGGTTACAAGTATGTGTCTTTTTATCTGCACTGAAGAGATATAAGTTGTTGAAATGCACATATGCAGAACCTAAATTTTACAGTAACAGCAAGGTCTATTAACAATGTTAAAAGTGAGACCATTTAACATACTGGTTTATTCGATCATGTATGCTGGTTATAGTTCAGGTGAGCAATACAAAAGTCTCTCAAAAGCCTCTTTTTGGATAGCTTTGTATAGTACATTGGATAGCTTTGTATAGTACAAAACAATGGACTACACAAAGGGCAGTATGATTACAACTGCAGTACATTGAACTGGAAGTTAATGTGAAGAGGAATCAAATAACTGAATAACGAAGTTACTGTGAATTAATTTTCTGCATATGCGCATTTGGACAACTTATGTCTCTTCAGTGCAGATAAAATCTAAATGTTTGGAAGACCGTTAATTCAAGATGTCCAAAAACTGATAGAGAACAAATAAGCAATATGATCCAAATGTAAAGCCTAAATCAGTTAAGGACAGAGCTTTGAGAATCAGATCCAATTGTAGTCAAAATAGATATGAACTAGAGCTGTCGCCGAATGGCAGCCAGTTATAGCCCCCACTCACTGAATCCTGAATCAATATGGTAAGTGCATTTCAAAGTGTGTGTTGACACAATACAGTTGTGGACACAGTACAAGTGTGGACACAATACAAGTATGAAGACTATGATAAACCTCCCCACCTTTTTCCAGAAAATATACAAAGTTCAAAATACCAAAGTTGCAATAACTTTCTCAAAATTTGATGAATCAGTCTGAAAATAAGAGGTGCATAGATTCATAAGGTACTACACATTCTGACAAAATTTGTAAAAGATATTCTAAAGAGGGTCTGAGATTGTCTCCGGACAAAAATTTTCTATATGGGTACTTAAGTACGAAAATATTGAAGTAGCCTCAACTTTTTCAAAACTTAATGAATCTGAAAATACAAGGGGCACATGTTTATATGATAATGAGATTCTGACAAAATTTGAAAAAGACATTCAGAAGGGTTTCTGAAATAAACTTCGGACAAATTTGTTCAGTATAAATTCTAAGTCGGAAAATCCCAAAAATGATATAACTTTTTAAAAAAAACAATGAATCGATCTGAAAAGAGGAGATGCACAAGTTCTTATACTAACTCACATACAAAATTTCATTGAGAAATATTGAAGGGTTTCCGAGATAAGTTCCGGACAAAAAATGTCTATGGACAGATGGAGGACAAGGAGATTCCAATATACCCCCTCCCCCCAACTTCGTTGCAGGGGTATAATCACAGGAATTAGTAAGAGTATGAGTTTGGTCAGAAGCAAAAAATGTCTACAATAGGAAAAATCCACAGCAACAACTAATTAAAATCATATGAAAAAACAAAATTTTCTTTAGCCCACACAACTCCGAAATACTGCTGCAAGTAATGTTACACCACATAAAATCAATCAAACAATCTCTACAGATCATTTTTTTTCCAAAACAGAAATAAGAGAATCACAAACAACTTAATAAATATCAATCTTTTAATTTGTAATTCAGGAAAAAAAAACAAAAAAAACATCAATTCTTATTTGTAAGGAAATTGTGAAACTGACGATGTTGTCAAGTTTAATATTGTAAATCATGAAATTGTATCAACCTTTTTTGTCTCTTCAAAATATGTGAGAAGTTTGATATCACAATAATCAGATTCACATATAAGTATTTACATTTACAGTTTTTATGCAAAAACATTAAATAATTTGAATATTTGAGGGCATCGACCATTGATTTGACAATCAAAAGTACACTGGGGGCACACAGTGGATACCTACATTAAATCAAGAATTATGCCCTTGGATATTCAAATAATATGCTGTTATTGTGATTCTAATGCAATAAAACACTTAAGTGTCCTATTTCGTATGATGTTTTTGGACCAGGGCATGTACATATATGTAGATTGGGTATTTGATAGTCAATTTTTACTAGGATGTTTTTATAAGCAAAATGGGGACTTTGTTTGACCAGGGCATGTAGATTGGGTATTTGATAGTCAATTTTTACTAATCAAATCGTCTTGTACATAAATACTTCATTAGAATAATAAATATGATAATCTGGAAATAATTTGTTGATTGCAATAATGAATGAATACTGTTAATTCCAAATCTACACTTTAGCACAAAATTTTTAATATATCTATAGTGTCCATCTGATGGCACCACTCAATCTGATGAAAAATTCTCCTATCCAATGTGACTTCTCAGTGATGGATTGACCAATCAGGTTAGTCGATTTTAATCTTACACTCCAATATAGGCTTTGATGCTATCATTGTTAACCTATATAATCTATGTAAAAAGTTGTTATTTTAAATTGCAGTATATTTTGTGTTGTTACAACGATCTAGAAATTTGGATATGATGTTAATATTGATGTTACAAATGTATATTCCAAGTTTCATTAAAATACCTTGAAAAATGAACGAATAAATCAAAGTCAAATTTACATAGATAAATTGTTGAATGTTTCACCACCTCAACAGGTAAAGTGCCTATATGTCCAGATAAGAGAGTTGTATCTCCTTAGTCATTATTGCTGATGGTGTAGAATCAATAAACGAGGATTAACAATATAAGTACTAATGTTTTTCAATCCTTGTATATTTCAAAGTTTCCCTTCTGTCTATTTCATCCATTGTATGTTTAGTATCAAGTCCAAAACGTATATTTATCCACATCTGAAACATCAAAAACAAACTTGAAAATTCATTCACAAATATTTTACTGTCCAACAACTACCATTGCAATTATGAAAATTGTTTAAGACATTTTAAGAACAACACCTTCAGCAAAAGATGGTCAATTTATAATTTTTTTTGAACGATTAATTTATAAATTCTTTTATATGTTTAACAAAAAAAAAAACATTAAGTCACAGTCTAGGATATAACATTTTTCAGTTCATGATACATGACACTTTGTTATACAAAAACATTTTATCCAGTGATTATTAAAGTAAAAAACTTATCAGTTTAAGAAAGAAAATTATAAAGCATTAATAGCATACATTTTCTCAAAATCATTACTAAGTACATACCCTCAATTTCAAAACTGTGTGTGGTCCAATTGCCTGAAAATGTAAAATATACAGAGTATAGTATATATCTAAGATCACTGCCAGAATAAAAATGTTGATGTTTTGATATCTGTCACAACATCTTTATAATACCAAATTTGCATTTAAAGTATAGCAGGACTTTGATTGCTTGAACTGCATTCACTCAACACCATGGATGCCTAGAATGGTGGTCCCTTTAATCAAGTTTAAACATAGTTCGACCCTGATATCTCGAACACCCCTCTAGCTCATTTTGATTTCTTCAGTGTAAGGGTGTTCTTGCCATCGAAGTTGGACTGTATTTAAAAATTTCCACTTCAAAAATAACAGCTGAACTATTGTGGTTTTGAAACCTAGGAAACTGCTGTAAGTTTGTTCAAATTTTAGTGATATGTTCCTGATGTAGAAATTCTCATACATTAACAATGTGAGGTGAGTATCTTTCAAAATAATTTAAATTTGTACAATGCATTGCCAGTGTCTTAATCTCCATATAAGATGTTTTTGTTTAACATATGTTGAGTGTCTTACCCTAGGATTTATTACGTAGGGCAGGCGCGGATCCAGACAATTTAAAAAGGGGGTTCCAATAAGAATTGTAAGGAGATTTTGCTGAGTTGAGCGAGGCGCGAAAATTTTTAGGGTATTTTCTTACTAAAACATCAGGATATTCGTTAAAAAATACATGATTGTCCAGAAAAAAGGGGGGGTTCCAACCCCCAGAAACCCCCCCTCCCTTGGATCCGCCAATGTAGGGTTCCCTTCTGTATCAAATGTATTTGTACAAGGCTAACACAATGTTTGATGGCTCACATTTATTTCCTAAACAGCATCAAATGCTACAGCAAAACATATTATTAACAGTGTTGTTGCTTATTTTATAATATATTTCATGTTAAGTTTTAAAGTAGACAAAGCACTCCTTGAGGTGTAACATAACTAATTCAGAACCCAGTCAGGTACATGTGAATACGTTGTTGTATAGTCCTTATTTGATACAACATAGTCCCAAGGAAGTATTAATAGTGTTGGAGATTATAAATGTCGACCAGTTTTGAATTAAACTGAAAAGGCATTCAATAGTGATTCTTTTCAGCCTAAATTTATACAATTTTGGTGAAAATTAAAGATTTTATCAAAGTTGAAAGCGGAGGTATTTTTCCCGTGAAAACACAGGACGTACCTATGCCTAGGCTTTGACCTTCCAGGAACCATTTTTTTTCCTACTATTACAGTTAAGGTCAGTTGATTTTTTCATGAGGGTTTACAGAAGGATGTGTCTTTTAGATGAGACATGTGTCATTTTGTTTGAACTTCAGATTAAAATTCTAGGAATGCAGAAACATGTGCAATTTAACATGGGAGGCAATGGGAGACAGAATTAGTGGGAGACAGTGGTGTTACACCTTGACCCATCTTATTTAATAAAGTTTTGTTTAATTCTTTCCTTTTCAAGATTGTGGTCTTGGAGAAAGAAGTCAACCTGTATTGGGTTTATTTTGTATGTTTATGATTCTATAGGGAAACAAGAAAGGGGAAACGGGAGGTGTCAGTACCCATAAAACAGTATTACCCTACTGCTAGCTTTTGCTAGTGCCGGTACCCAGTCTGGCTATCATGAGTTCCTATCCTGGTTTACATTTTTTGTTTTTTATTGTTGTATTTTAGGTGGACTGTGGCATGTGATTGTGATTTCTGGCAATTGTAGGTGTTTTCTGTTATCTTTACTTTTATAAAACAGTTCTTGTCTTACAAACCATAAACTCAGAATTGTTCCTATAGCCATGAAGTAGTGCATAAAAATAACAATTTGAATAAAAAAATGTTTCCCCATAATGAAAAAAGTAATGGTGCATTCATGATGAATTTTCCACTTTGAAAGGATGACAAAGAGGTACTTTTTCCCCCATTTAAATGAACATCTCCTCTTTACTACTACCCATAAACTTACCAAATAAGAAACATAAGCCAGATATACCATTATTATCATTGATGCTATTAAATATATCCACCATGTGTCTCCTGAGCCCTGAAAGTAAAAATAAATAGTGAACTACTATCTGTTGGTTTGAGTCTGTCTGTGTGTCCGATTAGGCCATATTAAAAAAAATCGTAGAATTTCACAAAACTTATTAAGGGCTATTCCATTTAAAATTCCTGCAAGGGGGTGGAACACCATTTATATTTTTTTTTGTTGGTGGTGGGTAAATTTCTATTGTATCCTAACAGTGTAATAATATGTTTAATTTTTTTTCTCTTGGTGGGGGGTATAAAAATAAGTGGCGTTCCACCCCCTGGTGGGAATTTTTACTGGAATAGCCCTAAGAAATTAAGGTAGTGTGGGGGGTTTAAACCTGGGCATCATCAAAAAAACGAAATTCAATATGGGAATACTGGCAAAATGATTTTTGATGTCTATTTATCAGCTTGAAAG
Source organism: Modiolus philippinarum (assembly GCA_002080025.1). Classification (NCBI taxonomy): domain Eukaryota; kingdom Metazoa; phylum Mollusca; class Bivalvia; order Mytilida; family Modiolidae; genus Modiolus; species Modiolus philippinarum. The sequence goes on from MJUU01037605.1 coordinate 26,879, forward strand.
TTTTTTTCTGTTTTTAGCTCACCTGACCCATTGTGTGAGCTATTGCCATCACTTGACATCCGTCGTCCGTCCGTCCGGCGTCCGTCCTCCGTCCGTTAAACTTTTCACATTTTCATCTTCTCCTCTGAAACTACTGAAGCAAATTCAACCAAACTTTACAGGAATGATGTATGGAAGGTCCTTTACAAAGATTGCTCATTTCGTTGCGATCCTATAAAAAACATGACCGCCAGCGCGTAACTTAGGTTTAACATTGGACCCTATGAGAAAAATCACATTTTCATCTTCTGCTCTGAAACCACTAAAGCAAATTCAACCAAACTTTACAGGAATGATGTACTAAAGGTCCTTAATAATGATTGCTCATTTCGTTCCGATCCAATAAAAAAACATGGCCGCCAGCACGGAACATTGTTTAACATTGGAACCTATGGGAAAATCACATTTTCATCTTCTGCTCTGCAACCACTGAAGCAAATTTAACAAAACTTTACAGGAATGATGTACTAAAGGTCCTTAACAATGATTGCTCATTTCGTTCCAATCCGACAAAAAACATGGCCGCCAGCACGGAACATGGTTT
>MJUU01037605.1:29841-40171 GCA_002080025.1 Modiolus philippinarum
ATTGGAATTTGAATCCACTGGAATTCCAGTGGTAATACCACTGGAATACCACTGGAAAACATCATTCCAGTGTTATTCATTGGAATAACAGTCGATTCCACTGGAATACCACTGGATTCTGCTGGAATTCCAGTGATTTTTTCTATGGGGTATTACATTTTAAATCAGTGACCTCTGGTGGAACATTATGATTTAAATTGCAATTTAGACCTGTTTGCGAATTATGTACATGCAAAGGCAAAACTTTAATTTAATGTTTTCTAGGCAGAAGACTCATGATAGTATTTTCAGATATAAACAAACTTGAAATGTGAAACTCTGTCATCTCAAAGATGTGTTGTTAAATATTGGTGGCCCGTTTTTGAAAACACTTTGCTCTTTGTTGACAATGCATGATATGTGATCAGAAATTAGATCTGCTAATACTCTGTATTTTGCAAATGAGCAATATTCATATGAATATCTATTCATATTTACCTAAAATTACTTATCTTTTCTGCTTATTGTACTTAAAATAATTATATTCTTTTTTGCATGTCATGCAATTGTGTATAATTGTGATGTTTAGTTAATATTAAAAATATATCATATAATTAAGTCAAGAAATGAATAAATTTTATATTTACGTTCCATTTTTAAACTCCCTCATTATGGTTTCACTGCTTGTGAAATGAAGAATCGGTAAAAGTGCAAAGGGTAACTGTACACTCTGAAGGACATTTAACCAGTTATTCATCATGTCAAGGTCATTTGTTGCTATGAGAGCCACTATAATCGTTGGTACCATGGCAATAGATCTGGTCAGTAAAACTCTTTTCCACTTTGCCCATTTGATATTCATGAATCCCTACAACATACAAGATATTATTAAATTTGTCCTTTTTTTCAAATTCAAACTAAGGAAGATAAATTCTGATATTTTTACCATCATATATGAAGATCACATCCTACTAAATGGAAATCTGCAATTTTCTTTTAGAATTGAGATTGATATTTGCTCTAGTTTAGCCTTTTTTATTGACATCAAAAACTTGATAGGATGTACCCTAATGTGTTTTAGATTTCTAAAACTTGTATTTTCAATGGTGTTTGATAATTATTTTCACATTTACAAGCAAAACATAACTTTTATACCTCCAGACTGTAATTGATGACATTCATTTCTTAGCTACTTTCTATGGCATCAATAACATCACAATATATTCTCATATGAAATTTTTTATCTCATACGTTGATCCAGACTATAAGAATCTAACACCAGGGCGAGGGTCTGACAGAAAAATCTCAGACACCCAAGGGTAAGATTTCAAGTACTTGGACGATGCTTGCTGAGTCCGGGATGCTAGAAATTTTGCCAGAGGGTGTCTGAGATTTTTTTGTCTGACCCTCTCACTGGTGTTTGATTATTTTTCTCCCCCTAAGCATCCAAAAATAAAGGGCTACACCGAGCGCAGCATGATAAGACCGCAGCATGTCGACCACTGAAATTTCAACAAAAGTAGTTTAAAGTGAATGTGGACACAGTAAAGAGCTTGACTCAATAATTAGATGGACACAAAAAAAAGCTTGACACAGTTATTAGCTGGACACAAACTAGGGAAAAAATCAACCCTTTTGATCACTTATTGATAGAAAGCTGTAGAAGCTATGCAAAATATGTTACTTTCAACTAAAAGCTTACATCAAGAGATATCCAAAGAAATAAATTCCATCGAAATCTGATGAAAAATACAGATTTTACATATTTAGAAAAATTGCAATTTTGGCCCCTTTGACCCCTTGTAGCTCAGAAACGGTAAGAGCTATGCCAAATCTGTTGGCATACCCCTGAAAGCTTAGATCAAGAAGAATTCAAAGAAAAAAATCCCATCGAAATTTGATGAAAAATAATGATTTGACATATTTAGAAAAATTGCAATTTTGGCCCATTTGACCCCTTGTAGCTCGGAAACGGTAACCAACACACGAATCCGTTGCAATCTGCTGAAAGCTTAGATCAAGAGGATTCCAAAGAAAAAAATCCCATCGAAATCTGATGAAAAATAAAGATTTGACATATTTAAAAAAAATTGCAATTTTGGCCCCTTTGACCCTTTGTAGCTCGGAAACAGTAAGAGCTACACCAAATTGGTTGGCATACTCCTGAAAGCTTAGATCAAGAGGAATCCAAAGAAAAAAATCCCATCAAAATCCAATGAAAAATAAAGATTTGACATATTTAGAAAAATTGCAATTTTGGCCCCTTTGACCCCTTCTAGCTTGGAAACGGTAAGAGCTACGCCAATCCGTTGGAATACCCCTGAAAGCTTAGATCAAGAGGAATACAAAGAAAAAAATCCCATCAAATTTTATGAAAAATAATGATTTGACATATTTAGAAAAATTGCAAATTTTGGCCCCTTTGACCCCTTGTAGCTCGGAAACGGTAAGAGCTACACCAAATCCGTTGGCATGTCACTGAAAGCTTAGATCAAGAGGAATCCATAGAAAAAAATCCCATCGAAATCTGATGAAAAATAAAAATTTTAAATAAACTGCAAATTCGCAATTTTGACCCTGTACGGCCCCTCATAGCTGGGAAAGGAAACAAATTACCAAAAATCTAATAGAGGGCCATATTAATTTTTCGCAAGGAATCCATTGAAAAAACTGCATCAAAATCGGACTTAAAATAATTTTTTTTTTTTTTTTTGAGATTCACCCCTGTTGGGCCCATTTATCTCGTGAGCAGTACATGCTACATGAAATCCGTTGCATAGTAAGGATTGGAAATTTCCTCAGCAGCACACTGAAACAAACTCCATCAAAATCCAATAAATAATAAAGATTCTAAAGTCAAATATGTGAAAACACCCAATTTCACCCCTTTTTCTAAAACGGGTGGGGCCACCATCTCAAAATTAAAAGCTCTGTTTACGCGGACGCCAAGATACATCATACAAAAATTTCACAAAGATCCGTCCACTAGAAGCAAAGGTATGCTGTCCACAGACGCCACCGCCGCCGATGCCAACGCCGATGACGCCAACACCATACCATTATACGACCGCAAAATTTTGCGGTCGTATGAAAAAAATCAAACAAATCACTGTTGAAACGCCATTGTTGACATCAGTGAATTACTTCCCTTTTCATGGCGTCATAAAGCATGGAGCAAGTGTCCGAGTCCTGGGTTATTTCAGTGCCTATGATTTAGGCATTTACGATGTGTTTTAATTCAAATTTTGGCATTATAAGATAGTCAATATAACATTTAATACTTTTAATTATATACTTTTCCATTCATGTGGACTAAGTTGTGTATTTTGTTACGATATAAATAACTGACGTGAATATACGTGTGTAGCTTGTCTTACACCCCTCTGTGTAAGACAGGAAAATCTTGCACTGTGAAATCAATGGATTCCCTTTTCAGGTGGGAGAAAAGAATTTCTCTAATTCTTATAAGTTCTCGCCAATTTAAAAGCATGGTAGATCAAAGTGTTCTCCAACATGTTTGTTAATTGATCTCGCGATTTCATTGGATATTGAAAAAGTCACGAACTTTTCTTCACCTTAAATAAATTTATTTCGAGAAAAAATCAATGTAAAAAGTATTTACTCAAAGCAAACATTGTTTATTTACCTTGAATCACATATGATCGATTTGTTTTTGTTGATTTCCATGCAATGTCAATTTCATATCTGGTGACATCGCAGTATTGATTGTAGAGGCCCATGATGGGGTAAAAACTTATACATGTGAAAAAGTCATTAATTTTAGAATTAGAGAAATAAAATCTATCATGTGCAAGTCGTTGATTTTCATAATTCTACTGTCTCAAGGGTTAAACATAAAAGTTTAACCCTTTCGACAGTAGAACTATGATAATCGACTTGAAAGGATAGATTCTTTATATCTTGCACAGCTAAAAAAAAAAAGAGAACTAGATTGTCTCAAAACTAAATAAAAATTGTTTTTAATGGGGATAAAACCCAAAAACTATTCATGTCACTATGTACAATAAATAAGATAAAAGGTATTTCATTTTGTTGCCAATTTTTTCAAGAAAAGGGAGATATTTCACAGCAATTTACAGTTGAGGAAATGTGTTGTTTTATATCTTTCAATCAATTAAGGCATCCAAAAGAAAATAAACGTCAAAAAACTTTTAAAAAATTTTTCCTTAAATCAAGGGTTAACCATACTGGGTCTCCTGTTAGGGTCCTCATTTCATGAAGTCTTACTACTAAATTTGTAAAAATCATGTAATTTGCTTAGGAGAACTCCTGGGGTCATGATCTTAGTGCTTAGAATTCCTTAATTCTTAACATTAATGTGTGCTTAACAGAGAAGCATAATATACAGGAGATTGGGGAATAAGGGTGAAAATATCCAGAGACTATGTTTTGATATACATGTAGGTCACTTTGCAATATCACATGGTAATACGTACCTCCATTACAAACTGACCAGCATAGGTTCCCTGAATATAAAATTAAACAACTGTCAAAAAAATCAATACAAATGACCAAATTATTACATTACATTAATAACAATGAAAGTAATGTACTCGTTTTCTAGTTACCTCAGAAAAAAATAATGCTACAGATTTTGGACAAAAGTATTCACACACTTTGATATTTTCCTATATATTTCATGTAAAACTACGTTTTTTCAATAAATTATTTGAAAGCCATTTCTTAACCAAATTCTATGAAATTTGCACCATTAAACTCAGAATATTATGCAGTTAAATTGTTCATTTTGGCATAATTTTCTGACATTAAGTTTTGAAGAATATTTTATTTAAGCATAATATTAAAAATTTAGGGTCATAATTCCCTATTGATGTAAGTAAAATTGTGACATCAAAATTTTACCTCTTGTTTAAATTGCTGATTCTTTTAAACTACCCTCAAGAAATAGATACTGGAATCAACATGCAAACTACACAACATTCTGAGTTTATTGGTGTAAATTTGATTGAAATCAGATACCTAAGAATTGGCTTCACAATAATTTTAAAAAAAAAAAATGTGATTTTATATGAAATATATAGGGAAAAAATGCAGCATGCAAATAATTTTGTCCAAAATCTGTATATCAATACAAAATTTGATAAATTTATATATATTATATAAAGTTATATTAGCCAGGGACTATACATGTTGCAATATATAGTTCTTGTACACAGTGTATTAGCAAATACATATGAGTGAAAATTGTGCATCTGCTTTTGGGTAACACTTTAATACTTTTCAATATCATCATCAACAATATAATTATAAATTTCATAATGAGAAAGAATTGTATATCGATGGATATCAACTAGAGTTATGTAATTTCAAAATATAATAAACGAGCCTGTGGTGAGTTTATTGTATTTGAAATTACATAAAGAGAGTTGATATCCAGCGATATACAATTCTTTCGAGTTGTTAAAACTATTTCTCTTATGATCTTCATGAATAAATGCAATGAATTTTAGTGTGGAACTTCTGTATAGGTAATGTTAATCACAGCTAATGAGATTTCACAGTTGTCCAATAGACTGTCGAAAAAGTAATAGCACATCACGCGTAATGTTTTATTACTCGGCGCTCCAACAATAAAATTCCTGTAAAAGCGATTCAACAAGTTCATATCTAACTCCAGCTTCAAAGTCTCGTTGTGTACCACAAAAAACGATTCCTGCAAGGAATAGATAATAAGAGAGCATCATAAGAGAAATATTAATCTATTATGGCCTTCTCCTTGGGGAACCTTTTTACTATAGTGTTGTCTAGTGCACAAGCTGACAGGTGAGGTCACTATGGGCACCAGACATCACTAGGAATATTGTTCCCAATGGGGAAGTCAATTTATTTAAAGAAAAAAAAATGTAAATGAAGAAAAAGTATTGTGAACTGGAATTCACGTGAGGTATAGTCCCATTGTCAAGTATAGTATCCTGCTTTACTATCATATTTTATTACCACTTTGCTTCTGTTTGTTGACTGAATATATCCACTAAACTTAGAATTTTAGAAGTTTGTACACAACTAACAGAGAATCATCCTCACAACTGATTTTTGCATAACTTCTACAACAATTACTGTTAGGTTTACTATGGTATTCACTACAAGCTCTTAAAAATCTTTTGATTTTTAAAAAACTTTTTTTTTTATTTTGAACTGATTCAGAAGATACATAAGTTGTCGGAATGAATATCTGCAGAACATACAAGTATATAAACCATTAATTGTGTGTTTCGTTATTCCTAGACTTGGGTCCAATAACAACTATATCTTACCGTCATTGTAGAACTCTGTCCAGCAGACAATATACCTATACCCCAGATAATTTTGACAGCTAAACCATAATGCTCATTTAACCATTGTCCCTGAAAAAAAACATAAAAGGAAAGTCAATATTTCCTTAGCAATAAAGAGCTATGAAAACACAGAGTTCCTATCGTTGTTTATGTTTGTCTATTGTATTTTTATTGTGGGTTTTTTTTTCTTGTGCAGTTCCTATTTACTTTGTGGCATGTGGCTGTGTTTTTATATTAATTTTGTACATTATACTTACCACATTAACTTAATATTTAATATAGAATATGTTCGCATTATATGTGTCTCAATCGCATAATTAGTGAGTTGAACTAAAAATAAACATCACGTGATGTACACAACTCACTTGGTCATGTGACTAGAATATCTGTATACGTAATTGATATACCTGTATCTAATTCGCGCCAGTCTAAAATTTTGCTTTGAAGAGAAAAGGTGTCTCATTTCTTTCAACTGACAAATTTATTTTGAAGCTAACCTTTTTTATATTATGGATACCGCAGAGTCGGAAGTTGAGTCCGAGTCTACTAATATTGTAACAGTCCCGCAGAAAGATATGGCGGCTAGTAGCAGGAAAACAGATAAAACCGTTAAAAGTGCCCGTATGGCTGGTACAAGAACGGGAAAGAAGAAACGTTTGTCCAAAGCAGATATGCAGGCTCAGTTGATGCTAGGCTGGATGCTTTGGAATCCAATGTAAACAGTAAGTTTGACTTTATTGTCAATATTTTGAATCAGAATAAGGAGAGAAATGCTCTGCCTAGATCTGATTCAACTGTTACAGATAACGTCCCTAACGGGGAGCGTAGACCACAAAAATGGTTGATTCCGTTGGAGGCTAATTTAGACGAGGACCTAGGGTCCCCGAGAATAAGTCATGGACATGATATTGACTTGAGGTCAGAAATATCATTTCAGGTCAATCGTGAGGAGAGAAATAGTTTTGACAATGCTAATGATTTCTCTGACTTTGACTCTGTCAGTAACTCTGGGAAAAGCCCGGTGAGAGACAGTGAACATAACAAATCTAGGATTGAAGTTTCTAGTGATAGATTTTTGAAACACATAGTGTCTAATGACTCAAATAATGACATGGCTCAGAACAAGATGTCAAAAACAGTCGTAGAAAAATCTGACGAAGATCAGGTAAAAAGAGCAAATCTCTTGTCTAAAGTTTTCAAGGATGAGGTTAAAAAACATGAATCTAGCGTAGGGCTTGTACTGGATCAGGCACAAGTAGAAATATTAGAGGGCTCGTGGCATTCCTCAAATCCTGATCGGTTAACCGCTTATAAAGAGGAGTATAGATCATGCTTTCCTCTACATGAGAGTTCCGAACAATTTTTGACAGTTCCTACGTTGGATGATTTGTTAGAAACTATGTTGTCAAGGACACATGGGGACAAAGCTGTTAAAAATTGGGACAGCCATAGATCTTTGTTTTCACAACCTTACAAAACCATTGAGAAACTTGCATACCAAGGTCAAGTGTCTTCTCGTATGTCTATAATATCTAGAGAATCTAGAGACAATGGCTCTTTTAATAAGGTTCAGAAAGTTAATGTTGCTTCTAGTTCTGCAATTACAGAAAAAGGAACAACCGCAAGGTTTCAAAGAAATCAAGGTGATTTCAAGAATGGAAACAACTACTCAGGTGGGATCAAGAATGATGCCAAGAAGAATGACATCAGGTCAGCAGCTACTGGCAAGAGTTCCTGGGGATCTTTTCAACGGATTCCTAAGAAACGGAGTAGCTGACTCAGAAGTAAGTACTTTAATGTTGTGTCCGGAAGTGCCTGTAGGGGGTCGTCTGTCACTGTTTCTTCAAAATTGGAAGAAAATTACAACAGACAAGTGGGTGCTTTCAATAATAGAAGAGGGATACAAGTTGGAATTCATACAGAAACCTCTATGGACAGGTGTAAAACCAACTTATATTTCAAAAGAAAATTTAGATATTTTCATGGGGGAAATAAATACTTTATTAAGAAAAGATGCAATAGAGAAAATTTACTTTCCCCAAGCAAGAACAGGTTTTTACAGTACATTATTCCCTATTCGCAAGAAATCAGGCAAAATAAGAATAGTGACAAATTTGAAACCCCTCAACAGGCAATTAAAGAAAATTCACTTCAAAATGGACACAATGCAAAAAGTGATAAATCTAGTGCAACCAAAAGATTGGGCCATTTCTCTGGATCTGTCAGATGCATATCTTCATGTTCCAATTTACCACAATCACAAGCAGTACATGAGGTTCTGTGTAAACAATCAATGCTACCTATGGAAAGTCATATGCTTCGGGGGAACTTTTGCCCCGAGAATTTTCACGAAATTGGTAACAGTTGTAGCAGCTTATCTGCAAACTCAGAATATACGTCTTGTTGTGTATCTAGACGACTGGCTAATTGTGAATCAGAACAAAAATCAACTGATTCAGGATCGACAAAAATGCCTAGATCTGATAGTTGCATTAGGTTTCATCATAAATGTAGAAAAATCTGCACTGATTCCAAGTCAAACTGTGACATATTTGGGGGGATTGTTCCTTTGTGACAAAGGTCTAGTACTTCCAACACAGGAGAGAGTAAACAATCTAAATTCTATGATTCAGATTCTGATACAAAAACAAGCAAAGGCTATAGATTATCTGAGGGTTTTAGGGGCAATGGCGTCATGTATAGATCTCATTCCCAATGCTCGTCATCACATGAGACCAATTCAACTCCATCTGTTAAGTTTTTGGAGACCAATATTTCGAAATCTAGAACAACCAGTTCCATTTACACAACATCTGAAATCCCATCTGCTGTGGTGGTTAAATTCAGCCAACACGCAGAGAGGCCGGTCTTTACTGTCTCCAAACAGCACTGTTACGATCACAACAGATGCTTCCAAGACGGGTTTTGGGGGCTACATTGGGTCACAGATTTTTCAGGGGGTTTGGAATTTGGACCAGCAACAATGGCACATCAATTGTTTAGAAATGAAGGCAGTAATTTTGACTCTGAAACACTTTCTAAACCAATTAAAGGGCAAATGTGTATTGATCAGAAGCGACAACACCAGCGTAGTTCAATACATCAATCGTCAAGGGGGGACGAGGTCTCCAAACCTTTGTTTTCTGACCTGGGAATTATGGCAGATAGCAATTCAGGAAGGGATAGTATTGAAATCTGCCCATATTCTAGGCAAGAAAAATGTGTTAGCCGATCAATTGAGTCGGGTAAAAATTCGTCCAACAGAATGGTGTTTGAACAGGACAGTTGTCAATCAGATTTTTCATTTATGGGGAAATCCAATGGTGGATCTGTTTGCTTCCACAGAGAACAAACAGACGGAGATATTCTGTTCTTGGATTCCACACCAGAGTGCTTTAGCAATGGATGCACTAACGATATCCTGGGAAAACATGTTCGCATATGCCTTTCCCCCGGATTTGTCTTGTTCCAAAAGTGTTGTCCTATATGAGGCAGTTCCATTGCAAAATAATTCTGATAGCCCCATTATGGCCACGGAGACACTGGTTTCCACAAATTTTGGAACTATTAGTGGCTCCTCCAGTTCAGTTGCCAATTTGGGAAAATCTGCTGAATCAACCAAAAACAAGAATTTATCACCCAAATCCCCAAATGTTAAATTTGACAGCGTGGCTCCTCTCAACAGAAACTTTGAAGCAGAGGGCTTTTCTGAATCAACTCGAAAACTACTTACCGCTTCATGGCGGAAAGGTACTCAAAAAGATTATGTCAAAAAATTCGAGAAATACAATAGCTGGTGTGGTGAAAGGGAAATTAATCCCTATTCAGCAACTTTAGATCAGATTGCAGATTTCTTAACTTCCTTATTTGAGTCAGGTTTGCAATATAGAACTATTTCTGGTTATCGCTCGATGCTTTCTGCTGTTTTACCTCCCTATTAGAATAACCCAGTTGGTAAACATCCTTTCATCACAAGGCTTATCAAGGGTGTTTTTCAATCTAGACCTCCAAAAGTTAGATTACTTCCTGAATGG
>MJUU01037611.1:0-10596 GCA_002080025.1 Modiolus philippinarum
GAAAATTCTGCCTGATTTTTTTTATTCGACTCGACCTACCAAAATGAAGCATGTTGCATTTGAGGGACGTGGATACTAATTTTCTGCATTAGTTCTTGTGTACTAATGCAGAAATTAGTACTTTTGTACTAATCCAGTTTCACTGGAGTTCACACTGTGAGTGCCTTTGTTTTGAATGTTGTGATTTCTATTTCTGTGCTTTGTGTCTGTCTAACGTCATTGTTTTGTGTCTGGCGCCATTGTTTTCTGTGTTCTCGTTTTGGCCATGTCTTTGGACTTCGATTTTTGTGGATTTCTGTCCTTTGTTCCTTCGGTATTCTACTGCCGTTGTTTGTCATTTATTTAGGTGCTGTAAAATATCACATGCGTTCTTCTTCACTTATCTCATCTCTAAGGAACACCCTTGTAATTAATTTTAAGTACAGTTCCGTGTAAAATTCAAAACCTTCTTTTCTTGTTGATTTTCCAGTGAAGTTTTAAACATTTGTAAGAAATATATATCCAATTTTTATAGTTTACTCATTGCGGATTAAGAAATAATCACATAGAATGTACTACCGGTGAAGGAACAGATTATTGACAGGAAAAAATCCATCTTTAAATATATTAAAATTATGACATTTTGGGGTATTCTTAGCCAAGAGATGTGTGAAATTATCAGCTATTTCATTGTGCAACGATACTTAGTATTGTATGTATTAGAGGACCAAATGTCTTTGAAACCCTTTTTTCAAATTGAGTACCAAACCCCTTAAGGAAACGGTCTTATGAAAGGGTGAATCTAGCATTGAGTTATCTCATCTCAATTATCGGAGATGACTTCTTCCTGGATACAATTTATGCTTTGGACTTACAATTTTTACATCTATTCACATAAAGCATTAGTTCGTATATATAATGTGAAAACATTTTCAACAAAAATGAGAAAAATTTTGTGAAATGAATTTTTCAGAATTTTTTTTCTGGAGATTTATGGGAATCAAATGGACTATTAAATGTCTCAATTTCTTGAAAATTGATTTTAAATTTTTAAATATTTGTTAAATCAAATAATTTAGTTAATTTCAGATGTAAAGAAAAATGTCCCCAACAAAAGGCTCGCCCAGTATTTTTTCGTATCAGAAAAAACTTTCATTATTCTATACTCATTGTTTGGCTTACAGATATTAAAATATTCCAGTTCATGTTAACATATTTTATCAATTCATCTCATTTTAAATTTTCCGATTCCTGTGGTTTTGTCCGTTTGAATGTGTAAATAGTTTTTGCCCATGGATCCCTTATTTTTTACCATAGATTCATTTGATATATCCTTGTAAAAAATCTTTCAAACCCCCCTTTTTAAATGAAGTAGCAAATCCCTTAAGGAAACGGTCTTGTGACAGACTAAATCTAGAATTTAGTCATCTCATCTTAATTATCGGAGATGACTTCTCCCTGGATACAATTTATGCTTTGAACTCACAATTTTTACATCTATTCACATATTGCAATAAAATTTATGTTGGTAAATATCAGTGTTTATCGGTAATTTGTATCATTTTTCTGTAATCTAGTGAGGCAAATATTTTCAGTATTTGATACTGCCCGATTACAACAAAATATTTGCAAAAAGTATGTTAAGCCACGCCTACTTTGTCAATCACCGCATCAATGTAAACAAAAAATATACATCTACAAAATCCTTTAGGATCGGACAAATTCTTTCGCTAATCTATTTAGTCCATTTCATTTCTACAATATTTTACGAAAGGATATGGAGTAAATGAACATGAGACCATAACACTTATGTTAACTCAAACTGCAACAATTTTAATGAGCTGTATGGCCATTTCGGAAATTTATTCCTCATCAGCAGCCATACAAAGGAAATCCATAATTTCAAAAAATGTTTAAAATGCATAAAACCATACGAAATCCGAATAATCAGTAAGACCAAATATAGCTAAGGACATAACTACGATGGAGGGAGTTAATCCTTTGGGTTTAGAATTTACATAAATTTAGATAATAGTAATTGAACAAGTACGCCATATCTAAGAAAAATAAAGAGCATACATCTCTACCACGGGGAATTGTTTTACCAACTCCACACTGCAATAAAAGACAAACTCCTGTATTAAATATTTTACGAAAGGATATGGAGTAAATGAACATGAGACCATAAGACTTATGTTAACTCAAACTGCAACAATTTTAATGAGCTGTATGGCCATTTCGGAAATTTATTCCTCATCAGCAGCACTAGAACCCAAACAAAGGAAATCCATAATTTCAAAAAATGTTTAAAATGCATAAAACCATACGAANTCCGAATAATCAGTAAGACCAAATATAGCTAAGGACATAACTACGATGGAGGGAGTTAATCCTTCGGGTTTAGAATTTACATAAATTTAGATAATAGTAATTGAACAAAGTGTACACATGAGATATTATCTCATGTACAAGTACACCATATCTAAGAAAAATAAAGAGCATACATCTCTACCACGGGGAATTGTTTTACCAACTCCACACTGCAATAAAAGACAAACTCCTGTATTAAATATTTTACGAAAGGATATGGAGTAAATGAACATGAGACCATAACACTTATGTTAACTCAAACTGCAACAATTTTAATGAGCTGTATGGCCATTACGGAAATTCATTCCTCATCATCAGCACTAGAACCCAAACAAAGGAAATCCATAATTTCAAAAAATGTTTAAAATGCATAAAACCATACGAAATCCGAATAATCAGCAAGACCAAATATAGCTAAGGACATAACTACGATGGAGGGAGTAAATCCTTCGGGTTTAGAATTTACATAAATTTAGATAATAGTAATTGAACAAAGTGTACACATGAGATATTATCTCATGTACAAGTACACCATATCTAAGAAAAATAAAGAGCATACATCTCTACCACGGGGAAATCTAAAAGAAATCTTATTATTCATTTCACAACCTTTTTCCAATTTAATATGTTGCAAAACATGTTTATATTATATATATACGAACTCTGATAGCAAATTTCATAATTTTGTATTCAAAATTAAAAGTTATCAATTAGTGTCTATGTTAATTTTATTTCTTGAATCTGAAAATATCTGAGGGTTGAGTTCGATTGATGTAAGCAACTTCCTCTGTGAACAAAAAAAAACAGACAAGCGTGTGCTTTAATGTAAATATGACTAAAGTGACCAGATAATTTACATGTCAGATAGGTAAAATCTAGTTATACAAGGTTGCCATTGGACTTAAATTTAAATAATAATGGTTTGAACATACGTTGTACTAGACTGTCTATATTTGTACTTCTGTGCATGGTACATGTTTGTACCATTGATTTGACATCCTGTCATTTGCAATTGAAAAAAAAGTACATATAATGAAATATTTCATATAAACACTCTTTAGTACCTAACAGCCTAATTATCAAACTAGTTTTTCAACTGACGGAAGTCTAGAAGTTGTGTTCCAATTCAGAGTTCGTATATATTAGGTGAAAACATTTTTCAACAAAAATAACCCCCCAAAAATGTGAAATGAATTTTTAAGACTTTTTTCTGGAGATTTATAGAAATCAAATGGACTTTTTAATGTCTCGATTTCTCTAAAATTGATGCTATATTTTTCAAAATTTGTTAAATCAAATAATTTAGTTAATTTCAAATATAAAGAATAATGTTGTCCCCAACAATAGACTCGCCCAATATTATTTCGTATCAGAAACAAAAACTTCCATTACTCTATATTCATTGTTTGACTTACAGATATAACACTTAGATTTACAATAAATTTCAGTGCATGTACACATATTTTAATATGAGGAAGGGAAGGCGCAACCTTAAAAGTGAGCGAAGAATAAATAAGATGCTTTCAAATGGCTGTATCTCTAACAGACCATGACCTATATATACATGTAGAGCAGTTTCAGAGATCAGAATGAAATTTCCCATGAGGGTCCTATAAAAAGCTTATTGAACGTTTCTCAACTGGTGGACATCTTGGATTTGGTGAAGTCCTGCTGGACACAAATTTTGAAGGGATCTCCCATTTTTTGTGATCAACTTTGGTTCCAATTTGATCAGTGGTTTCAGAGACCAAAGTCTTTGAACGAATTCCCATGGCTTAGGGACAAATGTTAAATTTTTTGCCCTGCTGATTGCCATCTTCAATTGGGTATAGGACCTATGAAATGGATACAATTTTAAAGGGTACTGGTACCCAAGGACCATTGTAACAGAGTTTGGTTCCAATCGGCCAATTAGTTTCAGTGGAGAACATCTTTGAATGAAAAGTTCACGATGGACGGACGAATGAACAGTAATGTCAAGTCACCCTGGCAAAAGCTGAGACCAATGACCTTACAATTTAATATCCAAAAAGGGGGCGAGAAGGGGTTTCTCAGGGGTCCAAAAATATGACTTCTCAGTGATGAATTTTATCTTTTATGCAGCATTGGCTGAACGAAATCTTAGCTTTTATAGTATTTGTGTCGATTTTATTAAAAGTTCATACTAGGAACAATATTAGTCAAAGGTACAGACCATAGATATGCACATATAAAAAAAATGGCACACTGATAATAATAAGATCTACGGTTCTGCAGCATCCCAACCATATACCTTCATCCTAAGAATTGTATTTCAAATCAAAGTCTATCCCTGTAATTTATACATATGGAACTTGTTCGATATAAGGAGCATGTTTCGACATTGTTCTTTTTATAGTGCTTTCCATACTGGAATTACTGATAGTAAAGGTAAAGGTAAGATATCACTAGTTTTGAAGATTAAGTTAGTCTTGTGTTAGAGAAATTTTATCTAATTATCTTCATTTACCTTTTTACCCTAAGGCATTTGTTTGCGGTTGATATCTCCAATGTAAACGTTTTACATGCCAAACCTGCTAGTATTTCTTTTGGAGTATTCACAGAAATTTCTTTGTAAACAATTGTATTTATGTCTTCGTGTGCATAGTGTTTGTACATTTTATTTTATGTTTTTGTTTTAAAAAGTATGTTGTAATTTTGTTCAGAAAATGTTAGAATTGCGCTTTTTTTTAAATTTTGTTTGACATGCTTTTTGCAACTTAAAGTTCTTAAAAAAAAATGTGTTACCTGGATAAATTACAAAGCAGTTGAAGTATAAATAGTGTTGCTTTTACCCACCTTTGAATTTATTGTATCAAAATAACATTTATTTTATTAGCAATGGCGATGTATTAGGCTTGACAAGTTTGCTAAAGTCCCGTAAGTACACTCATCCATTCAGAGAAAAATATTCAAATTTACACTCAAACTCATTCATAATTCACGATCTCAACATATATCCCAACCTACACAGTTACTACTCTGTCTAAGGAGGAGATATTACAGAACCATAACTCTGTTTTGCTTTCCTTTGGGATTTCAACCAAAGAGGAAGACACCGATCTCCCTTCCTTATACTGGGTACCAAAGCTACACAAATGCCCATACAAACAACGGTACATCGCTGGATCTGCTAAATGTTCCACAAAACCTCTTTCTAAGCTTTTAACCTCCATCTTTACAGCCGTAAAAGAGAACTGAAATGACATTTTTTTAATGATCGGGACGACCGCATATGTAACATTCTTGAATAAAAATTGTGGTGCATATATATAGCGGTTTTAGTATCATAAAGTTCGAAGGCTGAGTTTTAACTTGTATAGAATGAGACAGAACGGCTACGTAGCAACAGTTACTAAGGACTTAAGTTCTGGAACTGGAACCAGGGCTACGACAAATAGCAATATCTTAGTAGTAAGTCTTCCAGGGAAGACACGTGTCGCCCTCGTAATTACGCAAAAAAATATTCTGTTCCATCAAACAGGTAGTGGAATGTGAGAGATCCCAAACTCTGTTACACAGCATAGGTCCCCATACTGATATTTCATGCCAAATTGCAAAGGCTGAGATACATGGTTCCTGCGAAAACTGAAACATATTTTTTTTGAGACATCGATTAACAAAAAAATATTCTAAGTTCCGTAAAACAGGAAATTGGCATGCAAGATATCCCAATCTCTGTTACACCATAAAGGCCCCCATACTGATACTTCATACTGAATTGCAGAAGGTTGGGATATGTGGTTCCTGAGAAAACTGTGACACAAACTTTTGTGACTCTGACGCCGCCGGACGACGCAAGACGGCGGATAGTGATTCCTATATGTCGCCTCTGGGTGAACGCAGGCGACACAAAAATATCATTCATTTACCCTTATTGAAGCAAACAGCAGTAAATATATACCATAACGCTGACGAAATTTTGCAATCAAAAATATCCCATAGTCACACAAGTCACGAGAATTTGATGCCGCCATGTTGGAAGAAAAATCACGCGAGAGTTCGATGGTGGCGTTGCTTGACGAAAAATTTGAAGAACGTCAAATTAAATATATTTACAGCTATTCAAAAACCCATATACGATCTATGTATAGCTATTTCAAAAACATAATTTTGACGACATTTCTACAATATAGTGCGAACTTCGCTCATTGTTTCTAAATACAAAATATACCGAAGTTTTATAAAACAGTAAATTTCGTTATGCTGTACACGTGTTTCAAGGAGTAACCCCTCATCAGCAGCATCTCATTAAATCTCATTATAAATTTCAAGGAAAACAGTATATATGATAATTAAGTACAATTAATAAAAGAGGTCCGAAAACAAGTTAAAAGTTTCTTGTTTATTATTGTGTTAGTCCTGGTTGACCATTTATTTTTTAACCCTCACCAAGAAGTGAAATAAATTATAGGACATAAATGGGCGTGTGAAACAATGATTAACTAGAGTCTCTGTTGTTTTATAGTATATAAAAATAGCATACAGATTTATAAGTGACTTGCTAACTTTCATTTTGTGATTCAAGCTAGATAAAACACACGACACGCTATTCTAAAAAATAATTTCACTTTATTTCCTGCTGTAAAAATAGACCAGTGAGCGTGGCGCGTTTACTATCCATCTTCCGGTGGATTTATTCATTTTGATATATTTTACATGTAGTATGACAGATGAATACTCGAAAACTGGTAGGTTATGTTTTATAACTTTTCGACTTCAGAACACAAATGTACTTTCAGTATTTATTTATTTTCCTTGTAAAGACCTTCAAATAATATTCGGGAAAAAAGGAGCAACTGCTATTTTGCACCCAATGTTAACAACATATTTTCACATATGTCATAACGAAACATACTATTGTTAAGAACACTCCGTTACAAATTGTTGAGAGACCTTTGTTAAAGAATTGGTGATGTTAAAATTTTAGTGCTTAAATGGAGCTAATAACAACATTACCGAAAAGAGTTGACAAGAGCCAAAGTCAATGAGACAAAAAAGACAAATCAGGTGGAAACCACCAGAAAAAATGTCGACCGCAACGGTCTTGACTTGGTACGGGCATTTCAAAAGAAATGGTGGGTTAACCCGATTTTTTAGCATGCCAAACCTCCCATTCCACTGTAGCAGTGAAAAAAATGAGACTAATCTGTGCTTTATGGTTAATATTTATTTTATGTTATTCCTGAATCACTTTATTTCTGGATGTTGAAATAGACTCTTACTTTGAATTGACCGGCTTATCAAGAAACAAAAATTTTAAAATAGATGGTAAATGTAATTTCAAAAAGTGTCTTTTTGTAATAGATAAAACGGTCAATTTTTAAAAGGAGACGTTTTGTTTCAAGCGTCGAATTGTCATTAATTTACGGTTGATAAATAACAATATATGTGACTAGATCTATATGTTTCGATATATTAATACAATTTTTCATCACTTTACACAACATTCGTCAATGTTTTCCTCATGTGATACCCTTTAAAAAGGAAATTTGAATTTGATGTTTATCATTTTGTTGGTATTGGTATTTGACAGGATAAAGAGGGGCTCCACGGGATATATCATTTTTGCTAAATATTAAGGGCTATTTATTTCCTTTTAAAGAATTTTGTAAATTTTTTTGTATTGAAAAATCCAAAAATTATAATTTTGAAATGTAAAATAAAAATTTGGCATTCAATGTACATTGAAGCACAAATTACATGTAAATGATCGGAAAATTTCCTATATGATGGAAAAATGAAAAAAAAATCTTATAGCTTTCTTTCATGTTCTGCACATTTGTTGTTGTTGTTTTTTATATCGTTATGTTGTTTTAATATGGGTCACCATTTGAATAAAGGAACCAAATGATATCTTTTTTTCCAAATTATTGCCCTGAACTGATCCTGTTTTACTTTCGAAACGAGACGAGATTTAAAGATGTTGTTTTGTAGTGCATTATTAAATAAAAATGTTGTAAAGGGACCAGGGACAAAGAATCTATGATATTTTTAACCTTTTTTCAAATGCTATAATTTTCAAAATGTATTGAATCTAAATAACAAATATTGGACAAAAATGGCGGAAAAACCCCTGGTTTTACCTGTTCATAGGGAAATGACTTCAAGTAGGTAAACTTATGTCATGAATTTTACTAAGAAGTACAGTATCTTTGATCGCCAAGTGCTTCCTGTTGTAACAAAATACAAAATGACAACGGCTTTATACTCTTATTTTTCTGATTTCCTGTATCAAGCATAAACTAGATGTTGTCAGAAACGACAGCTATTCCCGCACTCCCTGTTTGACACATAAAATTTTTTTCATTATTTTTGAAATCTAACAATTGATAGTCGTTATTGTTACTGAAAGAATTCTAGGATATATGCTTGCTAAGTAGAATTCCAAAAAATAACTGGTCTTTGAGACTTTCAGGAAATTTACCAAGATTGGAATCAATATTTTTGAAATCCAATTGTTAAAAATGTTTGCCATAAATTACACAAACAATTCAAGTAGAGTTACTAGGTAGAATTCCAAAAAATAACTGGTCTTTGAGACTTTCAGGAAATTAACAAAATTGGAGTCAAATATTTTTGAAATACAAGTGATGAAATTGTTTGTCCTACAATACACAAACAATTTCAGTATGGTTGCTAGGTAGAATTCCAAAATAAGTGGTCTTTGAGACTTTCAGGAAATTAACCAAAAATCGAATCAAATAGTTTTGAAATCCAATTGATGAAAATGTTTGTCATAAACTACACAAGCAATTTAAGTATGGTTGCTAGGTAGAATTCCAAAAAATAAGTGGTCTTTGAGACTTTCAGGAAATTTACCAAAATTGGAATCAAATATTTTTTAAATCTTATTGATGAAAATGTTTGTCCTAAATTAAATAGATAATTTAATTATGGTTGTCAGGTAGAATTCCAAAATATAAATGTTCTTCGAGACTTTCAGGAAATTTACCAAAATTGGAACCGCTTTTCAAAATCCAAAGTTTTCAGACTTTTGTTTTTTACCAAGCACTTGTCAGAATATATGATAATATGGCAAAAGTTTTAAAAAATATGTCTTTGACATTTTCAGGAAATTTACCAAAGTTGGAACCGGAACCAAAATTCCAATGGCGTATTGCAAATCTATAGACTATATGCAACAATTCTGCATAAAGATTTAATCCATAAATCCCAAAATGTAGGAGGAGTTTGCGTCACATGCGACATGTGTCAAATCCACATCTTTTGGTCTTTGTTAAAATTTACATCATGGGGCCTCTTGTTTGCACCAAGACCAATATCAAAAATCTGAAAGCTTATTACGAATCTACAGACTCTATGCAACAATTCTACAACAAAATTAAATCGCTAAATCAATCAATGTAGGAGGAGTTTGTGTCACATGCCACATGTGTCAAAATCCACATCTTTTGGTCTTTGTTAAAATTTACATCATGGGGCCTCTTGTTTGCACCGAGACCAATATCGAAAATTCGAAAGCCAATTGCGCATCTACAGACTATATGCAACAATTCTACATCAAAATTAAATCCCTAAATCCAAAAATGTAGGAGGAGTTTGAGTCACAAGAAAAGTGTGACGAACGGACGGACGGACGGACAGACGGGCGGACGGACGGACAGACGGAGGGTATAACATTATTCCCGAACTTTCTTCGAAAGTGCGGGGATAAAAATAATTTCAATATTTTATGGTTATATTAGAGCATTTTTCTATTAAATCCTGTATAATGTCCAAGGGAAGTTAATGGGCCTAGGCAAAGCCGAATACCGACACGGTTGTCCCGGCCAAATCCTATTGTTCACTATTGTCCGAGGTTAAATTATGGAATCACGTTAAGTAACAGATGATGATGTAAAGGAGCGAAGAGATGCTTTAAGAGCTTGTATAATTTAAAACAGGTTATATACTGAATCCGTAAATAATTGATTACTTGAAAACATTACTTCTTTAAGTATTTTAAATGTTTTTAGTGGAAACAAATATTCCGCTTTTGCATCCACTTATTTATCTGATGAACAAACAACGGCAGTAGAATACCGAAGGAACAAAGGGGTGAAATTACAAAAATCGAAGTCCAAAGGCATGGCCAAAACGAGAACACAGAAAACAATGACGCCAGACACAAAAGAACGACACTAGACAGACACAAAGCACAGAAACAGAAATCACAACATTCAAAACAAAGCACTCACAGTGTGAACTCCAGTGAAACTGAGAGTG
>MJUU01037611.1:10972-67569 GCA_002080025.1 Modiolus philippinarum
AAAAAATCACTGTACAAACTACACGCTCGACAGTAGCGAATCAACTGTGAAATGTACACTCCATAGACTGGAGAGGTAGGTATATTGCTGCTAAGAAAGGGAAAGTTCACAATTGGGAAATTAAAATCATCACACTTATCATACAGCTTAGATTTCAAACGTCCATCTCCGTCAATATACAATAACAGATCTAGGTAAGAAGCTGAAGTAGGTGTTTCAGTTGTTTCTTTAATTGCAAGCTCATTGGAATAGATCTGATGTAAATACTCCTTAAATTTAGCATTATTAAGAGAAAGTACATGGTCTATGTAGCGGAAGCTGAAATTAAAGGACTGGGCTAAATATTTTTGTTTTCTTTGAATAAGCCCTTGTAAAAACTTGGCCTCGTGCGAGTAAAGGAAAAGGTCAGCTAAAAGCGGCGCACAGTTAGTTCCCATAGGAATCCCTATTGTCTGTTGGAAAACACGCCCTCCGAATTCGACAATAATATTGTCGATCAAAAATTCTAACATTTTGATTACGTCAGTCTCCGTGTACTTCTTGTTTGAATCAGTGTGGTTCTTAACAAAGTATGTCTTGTCTTTCCCTATAACTAAATAGGTGTATCTGCGTTCTCCATTTTAAGTGCAGAAACATTGATGTATTTAATCTGCAATCACTGTTTTAAGTTTATTGTGTGGCAGGGTTGTATAAAGAGTAGAAAAGTCAAAGGTTTGAATGCTATAGCAGTGGGTAAGACTGGTTGAGGATAACTGTTCAAGGAGATCTTTTGAATTTTTTAGAATCCACATTTGATTCACAACGCTTGTGGAGTAATCTTTATTACAGTAGTTTTTCAGGCCATCTCTAACTGCGGTCAACAAAGTAGTGAGGAGCTGTGAAAAAGGTTAAGTGGTGCATCTGGAAGACCCGGCAATTGGATTCTTATGAAGTTTAGGTACCCAGTAGATGTAAGGGAGTTGATTGTTTTCATCATTGGCTTTAAGGCCAAATGATGCTAAAACTGATCTGTGATTTTTTTTACAATCTCATCCCTCGATATTGTAGTAGGGGTATAGGTAGGGTTTCAAAATGAAATGTCGATGCTCACCTCCTTCACAAGACAGTCGAGATAGTGTTTCTTACACACAAACAGTATGTTGTTAGAAGCTTTGGTTGCAGGGACAATGACGTAATTTTCATGGAGTTTGGACAGAGTTCTTACTACAAGGGGATCTTCAAAGATACTGGGATTTCTGGTTTTCATTGCTGTTTTAAGCGCCGGATGCGATTTACAATTAATGACTTTATGGACCTGATCCAGTCGGACAATGTCTCAACGTCCTCTTTCTCTTTCTTTGCCCACTTCCTAGCATAGTCTTCAACTGCATCCATCAAAATCTTGAAAATGTACTTCCAGTTGATGTGCTGGGCTCATGGAATTTGGGACCTTTTGAGAGATATCTCGTACTTTGAGGTTATCTACGATATCTAGGTCACCAGTTATAACGTGTTCGGACTATAATTGAATGGGGAAGAGGAGCAAGCACAATCAGGTGGTTTGGCTTTAAAGTCATCAACTTGGAAGTCACGCAATACCCGTTTGTAATTGAAAATGGAAGTTGCAATTGGTTTAGTATAGGAATATGAGATCAGTGGAACTGATTGATCATTAAAATACTGATTGATCATTAAAATAAGGAGGACTATTTGATGTGACTGTTTTGCTGTGTAGAATGTTAGCAAGATTTATAGCGTCCAAGCCTTTATTGGCGAGTTCAATTTTGATAAATGTTCGGTTATCAGGTTTGTTGGCGGATGTGTTGACAGGCTTGAACAGTCGGTAGTTAGATATATCCAAAACAATTGCTGTTAATTTGTATTCTAGAGAATGGCTATCAGTTACGGATGATGCTAAGCATGTTTTGTAGAAGGAATGAAGTTTTGAAAGTGGCAAGGAATACAGTTTGGTACGAATGTGATGAATACCTAGAGGAATGGTCATGAACGGAAGAAGATCATTAATTGAAATGTCATGCAGACTTGGGGCAGTATAGTGCCTATGTCCATGACTACGTGGTCTGCGTTGGCTTCCATTCAATATATTCATCACATTCACCGAACTGCATCCTGGACTTGATAGATTACCACACTTTTTATATTGTCATTGCAACCGTAGGGTATTGCGGTCCCCAATTCTCTGATCCAGTATTCCTCTCTTTGTAGACGGTAAGGTGTTCTAAGTGTAGGGTTATTTGTTTTATGATATATTTTCTCGATAATCCCGACTTTCATGTTTACAATGGAATGGTCAGGTTGGTTAAAATGTGCGTAAACATGTCGGGTCTTGTTGTGCTTGACCTCGTATCTATGTCCGCACATACGTTTGTTCAACCTATCTTTTGTTTCCCCTATATATATTAGTCCATAAATAGAGCACTCTAAGCCGTAAATGAGATTCTTTGAGGAGCAATTCAGATCGTCGTATGTTCTTGTACAAAATTATGAATCTCTTAAATGCATTATTTAGAATAAGAGATTACATCAAACAAACTCTTTTTTCACGGTTTTCTTCTAGATTACCTCTCAATCTTCATTTCTATCAACAATTTCATGACCTCTGTGACCATCAAAATGGGATTTCCGGTCATAAACACATAAAGTGAACACCCTATAGCCGTCTCATTTGCCCTTCTGAAAAAAATGTTTACTTCTTTCGCTGGTCAACGAATGAAACACCAAGCACATCGATAAAACTAGTGGTCATACCTACTACCAATTTTGTAAATTCAATTCTTTTAAGAACGTGTTGTGTTTGGTCTATTTAACGTTATTTGGCTGCAAAATTGACAGGGTTCATGGTTCATTTCGTTGTTGAATCGTTAAATCGTTTTCGATGCCTTAAAGTTTGTAAATCATTTGTTTTAATTTGATATAATATTTCAATTAAATTTTATGATATTCCGAATCAGTGAACAATTCACCTGTTTCGACTAATATATATTTTTTAGCATATAGATTATAATATGTCTATATTGTATCTACTAGTAATTCACATGGAGACAGATTTATATAAGCAGTACAATGCTTGTTTGTGAATCCTTTTAGTTGTTGTATGAATTAACAATGAGAGGATATGGAGAAAATATGCATAAGACAAAGTCTGTACAAATATATGATTAAGCCATGCAATGGAACAACGCTTTTATTGTTGTTCTTCACCTCCATGTCACCATGAGGCCTTAAACAATGAACCCACAGTTAGTTCAAGACGACCCTTAGTATCGGTTTGAGCGGAATTCATTGGTAAAAGTCGAGCTGTGCCAAATTCATGTACCCCTTTTGTAATAAATGCGGGGTTTTCAACAAACATAAAATTAACTGGCAAAGTGCTCTTACAACTGGTTTGATCCTTTGTCCGACAAAATGACTCATAAAAGACAATCACAAGATATAAACAACCACAAGGGGGCCGTCGATGCAATTGAAAAGAAACTTGGAATAATAAAACCCAATAAACAGAATGGTCAGAATAACACTTGGAGATTACCAAAAATAAAATAAAAAAAAAATAAATAATAAAATAAATAAATAAATAAAACGCAAAAGAGGTATGGCCACTTTCCCGTTAATTTATTTCACTCAGCATACAAAGTTTGCGAATGCATAAAATCTCAAAAACTGTTTTGAAATGTCCTCTGTTATATACACCATCATAACAAAATTAATTTAAATGCATTTCACTCTTGAAGATAAAATTCGCCCACTGAAGTTGACACTTGAGTGCATTTTTGACAGATACTGACACTTTTTGAAGGTTTTTGCTAAAAATCGTTGCATAGAACCTCAAGAACCAACCAAATTAAATGCCATTTTGAAGGGCAAATGTATAAACCCTCGCAACAAAAAAAAATGGTTTTGGTTCTCGGTGTCCTTGAAGTAGTATCATCTTCCAAAACACTGTAAAATTGCTGAAATGGACTCCAAAGGATTCTTATAGCCATGTTCAACTGCCAACATGTTATAAAGCATACAAGGTTGGCATATATTAATTTTATTCCTAGCAAATGCATGTAGCAGAGACCATCTTACACGCTTTTTGACAAGATTTGAGCATTTTTTGAAAGTGGCCAAGCATAGGAACTAAATTCACGCCTAAATGGCCATACTTCTTTGAAAGTATGATAGTGTATACATACGAGATACATCTCTCCACGGTAGGTACAACCATAAGTGAAATGTATAGAGAACATACTTTTGTCGCACGGATCATCTTTTTGTGGACTTTACGCTTCAGGAGAGACAAACTCAAATTAATAACGAAAGGATATGGAGTAAATGTTTATGATACAAAGACTCTAAATTTACATGATTAAATGAAGCAATGTAACAACGCTTTTTTGTTGTTATTCCTCTTCAAGTCACCATGATGCCTTTAACAATGAGCTATGCTAATACCTCATAGTAAGTTCTAGACGGCCCTTAGCAGCTGTTTGAGCGGAATTGCTTAATATCGAGCAATGCCACATTCATGCATCCCTTTGTCATGGATACGGGGTTTTCAACAAACATAAAACTAAATGCAAAGTGCTCTTACAACTGCTTTCATCCTTTGGCAAATGGAATACTCTGAGAAGACAATCACAACATATAAACAACGACAGGGCACTGTTCGATGCAATTGCAAGAAAACTTGCATTATAAAACAATGAGATGTGAACTATAATTAGAATGGGTCAGAATAACATTTGGAAATTACAAATCATTATGATAAAGTATTATTTGAATATATATTGGACTTCTCCTGAGGGAACCGTTAACCTATAGCGTTGTTTGGTGCGTATAGTGGAAAAGGAGGAAAAGTCCATAATCTATTGAGAACATAACAGAAAAATCAACAAACTGGAAAAGAAGCACAGTATAAAAACCGAAAGGTATAGTTCCGTCTTCAACTATAGTATCCCGCTGTCAAGGAAAAAAATAACTGTTCAAATATAGTGCCGTCAGATTATCCGATGAAATTATAGGATTTTTACCTGTTATGTACATAACAACGGCAGTAGAATACCGAAGGAACAAGGGAAGCGATGACTACAAAAATATATTATATCAGTCTTGTCATTAAACCAATATAATAGGTTAGAAATTTCTGTTTACGTTTACTGTGTCTCAAATGTCTATCAAAAATAGGAAAATCACAATTTTGAATGATATGGAAGTAGATAAGAATGTCGAGGATTGCTAGGAAATCTTTTGATTTTCAGAACCAACATCTGAGGCACGGCGCTCTTGGAGTGCTTCTAATCAAATAACACAATACCGAAGTTACTGTTAATTTATCTTCTGCATATGCGCATTCAAAGTCGCTTTTCAAGCCATCTCTGGTGCTGACTCCGTTCAATTCTGTAGAAAATTTATTGTTGCATCTGCACATCCTGCAATGAATCTTAAGTAGTATGAACTTATTTAAAAATTGGAGTAGAATACCGAAGGAACACAGCAAAAGGAGACTGCATAATTCAAAGTCAAGAGATAATGAAAAAGAACGAGAACGCTAGAAGACGGTAGACCAACGACACTGTACAAATTAAAAGCTCTGCAGTAACGAATCAACTGTGAAGTATACACTCCATACGCTGGAAATGAAAGGTAAAGTATTGCTAGATAGGGCAATTTTGATGAACAGTTCATATACCAGACTCGTTAATACCAAAAATAAATGTAATAAATCTAAACTCTCATATAAAATGAATGAAACAACAAAATCCGATATCTGAATTTGATTTCTGCATATGCGCAGTTCGACAACTTATGTCTCTTCAGTGAAAATGAGTCAAAATTCATCAAAATGATGAAAAAAGTTAATAGAGCTGAAAAAAAGAAGCCTTTACAAAAACGGATAGATTGTGTATATCCATATCCAATATTCACCTGGAATAATGATTTCACATTGCACAAAAGTTGTTTGTTATATCTTGCAGATTTAAAGCTGAATGGCATGCCCTTCTACTCACTTTTGTACATTGTGCCATGAAGATTTTGATTCTATTCTTGCTATTTCCTGGTGTTTGGAGTGTGAAGCCTGGCTTTGTACGGATTGCGAAAAGCGTCATGGGAGATCTAAAATCTCAAAGGAACACAAAACTATCCCCACTGTGGTGTATGATTCATTGGATCCGCTTATTTTAAAACTCAGCAACAATTGTCTTCAACACAGTTACCGACTAGATCGCTTTTGTTCTTTTCACGGAACTCCGTGCTGCATACGGTGTGTCAGCGAAACTCACAGAGAGTGCGAGTTGAGTCCTTTAGGTGAAGTTTTAAAAAATGTCAAACAATCAACCGCTGTCTCAAATTTTGAGCAAGAGTTGAATGAAATAAAAAAACAATTCGAAATAGTAGATCAATACCTCTCGAAAAGAATAGCAAACGTTTATGACGAGGCGAAATTTTGTCTGCATGAAATTAAACGTGTTCGTGCGTCTATTAATGAACATTTAAATAACATTGAAAAACACATACTAGACGAATTATCACAGAATGAGAGTGCTATAAAGAAGGAGCTTGAATCTTTTGCGAATCAGATCGAAACCAGGAAAATCAGAATAGATCATTTGCAGAATACATTTTCACAAATTAAACAATATACAACAGACCTGCAAATATTTATGAGTATTAAGGAAATGGAAAAACAAATAACTGAGGATAGAAGATATTTAGAAAATTTAGAGGAAAGTGATGCAATAAAGGAAAAAAGTATAAAACTCGAGGTTTCCCCAGCTTTGAAATCGTTACAAAACGATGTTGTCGCGTTCGGAACAAGTTCAGTACAGGTGAAGGTACTACCCTCTAAATTAATCCTTGCAAGATCTCGTCAGAAACAAGCTCAGCTGGTTTTATTAGGTGATTCTGCATTCGACAAAGCAGCTAACCCAGTGAAAATATTATCCATTACACATTCAGGAACGTTACCCCCTCTTATTACATGTTGTGCTATTTTGCCTTCGGGGGAGTATATCTTCTCAGACTATAGAAATGCCCGGTTGATGTTATATGACGGACATGGTGAATACCAAAGAGATGTTTTAGAAACCAAAAGTCTACCGTTTGATATGTGTTACATTAAAGATGACATTGTTGGCGTATCCTTCCCGAATGAAAAAAAGGTGGTATATGCGGATGTTTTGGCAGACAAAATCGTAAAAACTATGAAATTTAAGAGCATGTGTCATGGAATCAGTTGTGATTCTGGCAAACTGTTCATTAGACTTTCTGAAGAGGATGCTGTTGTCATCATCAATATAGATGATGGAGTTAAGGTGCGTGTGATTATTCCTGGAAATGACGTGAAATTAATTTCATGTCACAAAAACTTCATCTACTGCACAAAATGGGCAACAAGCGAAGTTTTGTGTTATGATATGAATGGCACCACTGTATGGAAGCACAAAAATGAAGCAATAATTAGACCTGAAAGTTTTGCAATCGACAAAAAATTAGGTGTCATCTATGTAGTAGGTGCTATCTCGAATAATATTGTGGCAGTTTCATTAGATGGAAACAATAGTAAAACTGATTTATTAGAGAAAGATAATCGAGATATCCATTCTGTCCACATAAGTAGCGAAAAAAGCTTGATGGTTTGTAACCGTCTCGGCGGAGTGGCTTTTGTATACAAATTGTAACTGTTAAGCATTTCCGAATACAAAAAATTAAGTTTTTTTAACTGTTTAAGCATTTCCGAATACAAAAAAATTAAGTTTTTTTTACTAACAAAATTCATATTAATAACCATTTCATAGAAATCGTTTTCGAACTCTAACATATTCATTTGTACCAAATTTTTCTCGAACCATGTGTTACGTAGTCTTCTAAGACCAAGAGTTAAATATAGGAGTCATTACTAGTATAACTTCTTCTGTTGCCCTTAAGGTAGCATAATAACGAAAGAGACCGAAATTCTGAAAATAATATACACTGGGAAAGATTTATCAAAGCTACATCAGAAAATGAAGAAATAAAATTAGGGGTCAGCATGCTTTTACCCCGGGTTTTCAAAATCGAAAATGTCATTTATATGCCAAATTTATATAGAGAAAGAGGCAAAATTTCTTGTTTTTGTAAATTTTCTGTATGTCAGAATATACGAGTATGAACTAAAAACTATCATTACGCAGATCTTAACTTCCTCAAGCCAAATGTACAAAGAAAAACATGTCACCGACATCGTATTTGAGAAAAGGCTTGCCAAAGATAGTTCATACAACTAAAAAATGTGTAAAATCGGCTTGACGTAATGTGAAAGTTCTTATATGCTTTTGCTTTCATAGTTTTGTTTTATGATGGGTAATTGATATTTCAAATATCCGTCCATTATCTTTTTCTATGGTAGCAAGTTATTTTCACTTAACCGTATGAATTGGCGGGGATTGGAAAAGGGGAATGGGGTGGGGATGAAGCAGTAGCAAAGAGCTAGGAAGACGGGATCAGGCAAATGTCAGTGAAGGAAAAGGGCAATCTTGGGGAAGGAAACGCGGGTAGGAGAGAATGAAAAGAGAGAATAGAAGAAAGATTAAAAAATATAAAGTAAGGGGCATCAATAGAGTGACGGGAAAAGTATGGCATAATAAAAGGAAAGAAAGGTCAGCAAATTATCTGCTTTCCATCCTTTCAGATTAACAGATTAAAAAGCTATACTTGCCAACTTTAATACTGTCTATTTTTATACTGTTTTGAGATTATTAATATCCTACATTGTCGTATTTTTTTTCTATTAAATTTTGTATTCTTTATTTTGAATATGTGAACAGAAAGAAAATATATGCGTTTATCTATTACCTCGGTATCTATAGATGGAAGATGTTATGCTTTCTGCATTCATTTATAACATTCATAGCTTGGCATTTTGACATAAAACTAGTCTAATGAAGGGAATAACAAAATAACCGTAGAGAATTCTCCAGCAAAGTCCAAGAAGCCAAAAGACAAAGCAGGTGGAAAACAATTGCACAAATTGTCGATCGCAATGGTCCTGGGTTAATACAGGCATTTCAAAAGAAATGGTGGGTTAAGCTCCCCTTTTTTGCATAAGTGTCCGGTAGCATTTCAATAGATATTGCTGTTGATAAGTCGTAGAAAGTAAAAAAAAAGGAATGATCTACCCAGTATTAAGTAAAAATGATCGGATCGAAACTTCAAATTTTCTGAAAAGGATTGATATCTATTAACGAACTTTTTAATGATCGTATATGAGACAGAAATTATGTTATGAATCCTTGATAAATAAGGTGGTTACGAAGATAACTGTTTAATGAGAAAGTCTGTATAATTTGTGCTAGCTCTCAACTATGTAACATACACTTCGTAAGCAGGAGAAATTGGAATATATAATGTCAATGTTAGGGAAATTGATAATTTTGAAATTAAAATCGGCCTCTTTTGTCGTAAATTTTAGGACTGAAAGACCATTTACGTCGAATTCGAGATGAATGTCTGAAAAAATGTACATCTGATGGTTTCTGTTGTTTCCTTTATCTTTAGTTCTGTGGGATATATTGAAGGGATCCATTTAGCAAAAGATGCCTTATCAATTTATAGAACATCATCAATTTATTAATGAGTGAGATTGAACGATCTAGCGTCTTGAATATTATTATCTTTTACGAATCCCTGAAAAAAGTCAGTCTCGTAAGAATATAAAAACAAGTCTTCCAGTAGAGGAACACTATTCGTGCCAATTGGTATACCAACTTTCTGTTAATAAATAGCACATCCAAATGTGACAAATATATTATATTTTAGAAAATCAAGCAAACTTATCACCTGTTTTTCATATATCTAACTATACATGATCTAAATTTACGAATATTTGCTTAAAACTAAGGAGTATCTCCCTCGTGCATATCTCTGTCCTGAGCCCATTTTGGCCTTTAATTTAGATCTTTTGGTTATTTATTCTCAATAAGGTTTTACAAATTTTTGGTTATTAACTTCAAATATTTCGATTTGATTTGAATTGAAGAGACATACGTTATCGAAATGTGCATATGAAGAAACTAAATGTACAATAACTTCTGTATTTATTATTCTTGCCAGTTATAAATTTTGCAAATGTTGGCCAAAAAGATAATTATCATAAGTTTGGTCTTACCTTTTCACGCTGTCTATCGTTTATGTTACTCGGATGTAAAGAATAATACGCGTTTACCAGGAGGATAGTGATATTAATCATATATAAGTAAAACATGCAATTCACTGCAAATGAAAGTTTTGACATGTGACCATTCTTTTATTCAGGTTTTGAAAGTGCCTTACCATACGTTTAAACAAGTGCCTGTTTACATTTCCCACTAACACTTTGTCCAATCGGGTACGGCAACGGTTGTTTGGTAACTACTTCCTGTTTTTAAGAAATTAAAAATATGGCATAAGCATTAAACTACATTCATAATTTAACAGATTTAAATGTTCATTCAGACAAAGATAAGAAAGTAATTACATCTATTTGCATGCAAACAATGTAATTACAGAGAAATCAAAATGATTGATTGATTGATTGAATATTGTTTAACGTCTACTCAGCAATATTTCAGCTATATCAAGACGAGAACAAGTTTGCTAATAAATAATCACTTCGGGGTATGGAAAGGGCCATGGGACGGGATATTCTGACTGCCACTGGAAAAGTAGGGTGTAATCGAGAAAGGCGGGGAATTTAGCCTTGTAGCCGATCACCTACGGACCACTAAAAAAAGAGCTTGCTACAAGGGTTCTTTAAAGTGCAGGAAGCGTGGCATTTCTTACAACACGTGGACCTGAGTTTACATCCCATCCGAAAGATGGGTTGTGTATTTATTCATCCCGCACAACCACGGAATGGGTCTTATTTCTATATCCCGGGGTTCCCTCGGGGTCAGCCCCGTTTAGGAGGGGTCATACCCCGTAAGCCGGAGATACTAGGTCCTATTTCTATATCCCGGGGTTCCCTCGGGGTCAGTCCCGTTTAGGAAGGGTCATACCCCGCAAGCCGGATATACTAGGGTCCTCTGTTAGGAAGACTCATGCTCCAAGCTCAGAGGATGCTTCGGGCCTATTCATAAGCCGGGACCGCGCACGGCGGGAAATCAAAATGAAAGTGTACATGGTTAGTACAATGTCTTTAGTAAACAAATACCAAACACCCACATTTTCACTTTTAGTCTGAAGCTATTCCTATACTCCAGAATGTAAAAATGATCTATTTTTACTCTTTATTCGATCTTCAATTAACCAATATGATTATTATTAATCCAAATATTTGGTAAAGTCGTTTTTGAAATCTTTATGATACCAAATAACCGTTGCGTACTTGATTGGACACAGTGACTCAGCTATTTCAACTGTCGCTTGTGCATTAAAATCGCTGAAGACATTGAATTAGTTGAATAATAAAAACGATATAAATGCAATGTAAATAACATATTTTGTAATCAAATCGCTGTTTACAATATAAATATGCAATTATTATATAGATAGCGGTGAATTATCGAGTTTTCTCGGTTAAATAAATTTATATTGTCACCAGTGAAAATAAAATACATTCTAGTCACCGAAGCAAGTGACGTCACAATATCTCGTCAATGTCGTTGTCAAGTAAACAACTGGCGCATTGACATCAGCATATAAAAGTTCGGTTTTTGACTAGAAAATCTATAAAATAAAAAGAATAACTAATCGACCGTCATGAATATCAACAAAAATGTCACTCGTGTCGATCAACGCAAGTTCTACAACTCGTTTAATCCTCCTGCGTTGTTCGACACTCGTGAAATTTTTATTGATATCCATGACGGTCCATTAGTTATACTTTAAATCTTTAATAAAAACAATTAAAATACGATTAACAGATATTACAACATCCAGTTATGAACATTACGACATAATTTAAACAAGATAAAAGAAGAGCATGACAATATAAGCGGATGAAAGTTCATGCATGAGAAAAAACATGTATTTTGTTTTCAATTTGTTTCGATGAAAATAAACACATTAGGAGTAACATGTATGCATTATAAGTTATTGTGAAGAATTAACAGTAATTGAAACAGTGATACTGTCTTCAAAATTGATAATCAGCTCGACTGAGGCTCTGGGATTATCATTTTATTTCGAGAATTCCCTTTTCATAAACAATTAAAAGGCATTAACTAAATATAGGTGTATATGAAAAATACAAACACCAATACTTTTTATTTTTTCCGACAGCCCGCCATGCTAAACGAAAGCCGTATATATTACTAGTGTATAAATAATACATGTATATAGCATCAAATATTGATACAATAATAACATATCCTTTACGAAAAAAATAACTCAATTCTAAACAGACATATTCACCTGTACTGGCAGTCAAGGCCAGACAGGAAAAACCACGAAAAAAAAAAAGTTATGGGAACCTGTTGCAACGATGCAATTTGTACAATTCAGTCTCAGGATAACGGGTGTTCGGGCCAATACCCACCTTTATGAAAAATCACATAAAATGTATTGTATAATTCCAACTTTTGAAAACATTGTAAGTCGCCGCAAGGCAGCTACACAGTGAATTTATATCAATAGAAAACTAATACAAATGATTTTAATTTCACTATTACTAATATACCTTTTCTTGAAGGCGACATTCCTCTAGCTCCATCCTACGGGATGTATATTGCTCAACTAGTACAATTCGCACGCGTTTGTTCTAACCTTACGATTTTAATGAACGTAACCTTACTATCACAGCCAAACTTGTACAACAAGGTTACAGATTTCATAAGTTGTTGAATACATTTTAGAGGTTTTATAATAGATCTGAATATTTGATATCTTATTATGGAGATACTCGCAAACAGCTTATTACTAAGAGCATTTCTAATCCTGTTTTTTAAGAAAACGTTGAAAAAAAATGCCAGACACAGCTGATTAGAGATCCAGAAAAGCTGGGACTAACCTTACATCCTTTATATACTGAGTGCCAATGAAAACGCAACACTTAAATGCACAGAGATGGGGTTTTGTTCGAATTTACGTATGATTGATTTTCTGTATTGTCCATTACAAAGCTTAACACCGTGAAAACATTTTCCCATCTCAAAGTTTTTAAACTGGTTTTCATTTAATCCATGAATGATAGGGACTTTAAACATTCCCTGGGTTGTCTCTCAAAATGCCTTGTTTTCCAATTAACAGACATTACTTTAGCGTCTATCTTCTGTGAACCACGATGAATCAGTCTGAAATTTGCCAGTTTCTTTTGGAACCTGTTGGGAACATTTCTGCAAATTTTCATTCTTTTTTTAGGTTTAGAATCGAAATTCTCAAAAATCGGTATTTTTTACCCAAAAATTCAAAACATTGCCATTTTCGACTCTAAACAACTTCTTGACAAAATTGGAACTCAGAATTTGAAGAATGAGACATTCTTTTCTTTAATTTTTCGTCAGTGTGATTAAAATGTTCAGACTATTTGGGAATTTTGATTTTGACCACTTAATCAAATGTTGATGCTATGGCAAATTTTCAAGAGTCGACTAAATTTGTTTGGATGCAAAACGTTTAGCAGACATTTAACTTAATAAATTAGCAAAGAAAAATTCTTTATGTCGACATAGAAGATTTATCAAACGTAAATATTAAGTGTTGCGTTTTCATTGGCACTCAGTAAATAATACAGAATATCGACAAGATACTCTACTTGAATCCGTTAAATTAGCTTTTAGATCTAGTGACGTGAAAATTTTACACACACACTGGCCGCTCCCTGATACCACCGATTTCTACTGAAATGTATGATGATTCTTGACCAAACTTTCGGGAAGTTTTGAGTTTGATTTTTCTTCTGTAGGGCGACAGTGCTTTACCGGCAAACTGACCATCTTTCAAAATTACATATTGTAATTTTCTCTCCATTCAAGATTGTGGTCATGGAGTTTTGAGTCTACCTGTATTGTGTTTTGTTCGTATGTTTATTATGCTATAGGGAAACGGGACAGATGAAGGTTGGGTTTGGCTACCTATAAACCGGTTTATCCCTACCGCAGTATTTTGCTTGCTCTGGTACCTAGACTGGAGGTCCCGAGTTCTTCTTTGTCTTTTATCTTATTTTTGTTTTTCCTGCGAAGTTCCCTGGCAGAGTGTGGCATGTAATTTTAATTTTCAGCCTTGTAGATGATTTCTGTCAACCATTTTTTCACACGATTTGCCAAAACCGCTTGACCTCTTAATATATCCATTGAACTAGGACCCGTCGATACAATATTTTCCAGCTAAACTAAATCAATAGGCGGAGAATTATTTTATTTCATAAAACTAATGTTTTAACTAGTTTCCTCTCAAAACAAATTTTAAACGAGATGCCCCAAAGATCCTGTATCACTTATCTAGACTTGCATAGAAAGTATATGTTAAAGAGACCAAGTTTAAATTATGGTTTCAAAGGGGAGAAGACCTTTAAAAGCGTTTCAATTCGGTCAAACGTTTAACCATGTTCCCGGCTGGCAGTTATTTTGGATAAAATTTGAACCTGAAAAACACTTTTTTTCAGAGAATCACCTTCAAGTATTGTGGCCAAGTGTGGGTCAGAACTTCCGGTTGATGGTCATGGTGTAGGTTGAGAAAATTTGCTCCTGGGTTTTTCTTTAATATTTGTCTGAAATTGGATCCCAGTATTGATACAGATATGAGGAGATAAACATTTACCCATTTGGAAACGTATTTAAATAGTCTGTGGTGTGACTTTAAGTTAAAATAAGAGTTTT
Organism: Modiolus philippinarum; assembly: GCA_002080025.1. NCBI lineage: Eukaryota > Metazoa > Mollusca > Bivalvia > Mytilida > Modiolidae > Modiolus > Modiolus philippinarum. The sequence goes on from MJUU01037611.1 coordinate 25,729, forward strand.
ATATAAATTTGAAAAACAATAACAACAGGTAAATTCCCGCCGCACACACGTACACACGCACCATGTCGGTCTACGAGTGCAAGGATTTTAAGGATATCGCAACATGTTTTCAGAGGCTCCACCAACACATTGATAGTGAGATTGACATTCTAAAAACTAAACAAGTTGAAATAGAAAAACGGATAGATGTAGTGGAGAACCAAGTAGAATTCGCAAATGGTGAAATTCAAGATATANAAAACTGAAATACGCTTTTTTTGCAGGGGACACCCTATAAATTATTGCCTCCAAAATCGGTTGCAATGGGATCAGCGGTTTCAAAGGTGAGTATCTTTGAATGTGTTTTCCTATAGAGTCCAATGAGAAACTATGTTCCCTGGTGAGGGCCATCTTGATTAGAGAGGAAGATATTTGAATGTGTTTTGTCAAAGGGAATCACTCAAGCACTGTTGAGATTAAGTTTGTTTCCAATTGGACTAGTAGCTTCGGAGAAGAAGACATTTGAATGAAATGTTCACGCCGGACGGACTGACGGCCGACAGGTGCAAAGTGATTGCAAAAGATCATCCTGGCTATAGCCAGGTGAGCTACAAACGGTAGTAAAAAATATAATAAAAATTACAACAGCTTTCACAGTCAAGAAGTTTCATGTTAAAGTAATGAAATCCGTTTCTTTTCTGCGTAAGCCTTGCTAGTTGCCTTGCACGTGTACAGTATAACAAAATTTAATGTTTATTATGTAACTTGGGTATTTTTGTCATTTGTACTTCAATCCTCCGGGCAGAAAATCATTTAAAAATAATTTTCTGTCATTGTCAAAAGTTTAAGAGAAGAAGATCGTTGAATGCGTTTTCCTCTAAGGACCAATGTAAAACTAAGTTAACCGCTGGCGGCCATCTAAGATTGGATGCAGACTTGTCGGACACATTTTAAAAAGACTGCCAATGAAGGACACTTGTGATCAGCTTTTGTTCTAGTTAGTCAAGTAGTTTCAGAGGAGAATCTTTGAATGTGTTTTAACATAGAATCCAATGTTAAACTAAGTTCCACACAGGCGGCTATCTTGAATTTCAAACTTGTCAGACATTTTTAAAAGAGGACCACCCGAGGACTATGATGACCAAGTTCGTTTCAAATTAACCAAGTCGTTTCAGAGGAGAGGATCTTTGAATGTGTTTTCCTATAGGGCCAATCTTAAACTATGTTCCCCGCTGGTGGCCATCTTGGATCTGAAGGGGACCTGCCAGACATATCTTTCGAAGGGGACCAACTAAGGACAGTTTTGACCAAGTATGGGTCCAATTGGCAAAGTAGTCTCAGAGGAGAAAATCTTTGAATGTTTTTCTCATGGGGGGCCAATATTAAACTATGTTCCCCGATGGGGCAATTTTGAATCCGATGGGGACTTTTCAGATACATTCCTAAAGGGACCAACTAGGGACAGTAGTGAACAAGTGTGGCTCCCAATGGCCAAGTATTCTCAGAAGAGAAGATCTTAGACTATGTTTTCAAAAAGTATGTAATGTTAAACTAATATCCCTGCTGGTGGCTATCTTGGATGAGGTTGGCAACTTTCATCATTAAAAAAAAATTAATCCTTGGCCTACTGAAATTTTTGTATATAATATTAACTTCTATCTCAAATCCTTTTCGAAATATAAAAACAAAATGTATAAACTTAAAAAATTTGACCAATAAAAGACAATAACCCCTATATAGGTATTCAGATTTGTTTCAAAATTTCTGTGTTGGTAAATCTTGATATGATTAAGTTTGCCTCTTTATAATGTTTTTTTTTAACAAAAAAAAAAAAAAAAAAAAAAACACAAAGTACTAAAATTTTGAATTTTTTTGCAGATAAAGGGAAATTACTCCAAGACAGGTTTTCGGATTTTCTTCAAAATTGAAGGACAGGTAGATCTAGGTCATTTTTACCTCAGGTTTTGGAGTTATTTGCAAAAAATGGAAATTTATCCCATGTTCTTTTTTAGTAACGCCAGCCATGTTGTAAGGTCCTCTGACTCATCGGACACAATTTTGAATAGAGATACCCTGGTTATAATTTAGACAAGGTTTGGTTAAAATTGGCCCAGTGGTTTCAGAGAAGATTTTTGGAAAAGTTTACGACGGACATCGACGGGCGCCAGGTGTGATGGCAATAGCATACATGGCCTTTAAGGCCAAGTGAAAAAAAACGTCTCCAAAAAAGACTGGATGGCTTATCAAAATATGCAATATCAGCGATGAAAATGTATTCATTTTGCTAGAGAATGCATCCCCATCATCCATCCTATTGACAATCCCCTGTTTTTAGCTTATGTAGACATTATTTACCCACAAGAACTGAAATTAAATAAAGCTAACAATAATTCCAATTACCGCCCTTTTCTGGATCTAGCTATCATTATTGACGCTTGTAAAATAAAAACTAAAATATATGATACAAGGGATGATATTTTTATTTTATCTGCACTGGAGAGACATTAGTTGTCGAAATGCACATATGCAGAATCCAAATTAACAGTAACTTCGGTATTATCTTATTTGATTTCACTATAACTAATTTCCCTTTTCTTGACGGCGACATTCCTCAAGCTCCATCATACGGGGCGTACGTTTCTCAACTAGTACAATTCGCACGTGTTTGTTCTACTCTTGACGATTTTAATGAACGTAACAATACTATCACAGCCAAACTTTCACAACAGGGCTACAGATTTCATAAGTTGTTGAATACCTTTGAGAAGTTTTATCACAGATATGAATATTTTATATCTAAATATGGCGTTACTCACAAACACCTTATTACTAAGGACATTTCTAATCTTCATTTTTACGGTAATGTTGTTAAAAATGCCAGAAACTTATTTAAAATCCAGAAAATCTGGGACGTAACTTACATTCTTTTCGTAATAGGGGATATTGACAAGATACTCTGCTTGCATCCGTTAAATTAGCTTTGAGATCTAGTGACCTGAAAATTTTACATACATACTGGCTTTTCACTGATACTGCTGATATCTACTGAAAATAATGATGATTCTTGACCAAATCCTGCGGGAAGTTAAGTAGTCTACCTGTATTGGGTTTTATTAGTATGTTTACTAAACTAAAGGGAAACGGGACTGATAAAGGGGAGGTTTGGGTACCCATTAACAGGTTTAACCCACCGCTGGCTTTTGCTAGTGCCGGTACCAAGTCCGGCTGTCCCGAGTTCCTATCGTTGTTTACGTTTATCTTTTGTCTTATTTGTTTTTTTCCTGTGTAGTTCCCTATCAGATTGTGGCATGTAATTATAATTTTCAGCCACTGTAGGTGTTTCCTGTTGTCCCTTTTATTTCATCCATCCACTACTCACAAAGCTAATTTAACGGATGCAAGCAAAATATCTTAACGATATCCCATATTACGTAAAGAATGTAAGTTACATCCCAGCTTTTCTGGACTTTTAATCAATTTCTGGCATTTTTTAACAACATTTCCGTAAAAACGAGGATTAGAAATGCTCTTAGTAATAAGCTGTTTGCTGTTGAGTAACGCCATATTTAGATATCAAATGTTCATTTCTATTATAAAACTTCTTAAATGTATTCAAAAACTTATGAAATCTGTAACCCTGTTGTAAAAGTTTGGCTGTGATAGTAAGATTACGTTCATTAAAATCGCCAAGAGTAGAACAAGGTCGGACGAATCGTACCAGTTGAGAAATATATACCCCATAGGATGGAGCTAGTCAGGAAACGAGAAATTGGTAATAGTGAAATCAAAATCATTCCGTTTATCGTATATTTTAGTTTTTATTTTACCGGAGTTAATAATGATATCAAGTTTCAGAAAAGGGCAGTATTTGGAATCATTGTTAGCTTTATTTATAATGTTAATTATAATGTTAATAATCTCTACATAATCTAATCAAAAACTGAAAGTTTTGAAAGTCTCAATTATAGAGAAAAGTAAACAATGCAAAATCCATTAAATTAAAGGTTAGTGACAAGTAAAAATAAACAAGATACATAAAATGTCATTTATGCCACAGTATAAACTTGTCATAAAATTTAATGGTCAATTAAATACAGTGCAGATTATCAAGATATCTTTACAATGCATGGTGTTTTCTTCAATGGAAATCACAGTGAATGGAATACCATTCATTACTGATTTATTTTGTAAATTTTAAACATAAATTGTTGCAAATGATTGACACAGTATGTAATATTAAGAATATCTTCTTTGTTTACATGCTATCACAATGTTTTGTAAATATATATATCGAGGATGTTTTGCCTCCAGTGATGCATATGTTTGATAAGAAGTCGGAGGTCAATCTATAATAAAGTATTTGGAATGTTATCTATATCAACAGCATTCCTCAGTATATTCAAGCGCATTAAACAATTAAAAATGTGTTAAGGAGTCCACAAATTGCAATTTGAAGAAATAAATGCTACAGTAATTGCATGGATAATTTCTGTATCAATACAGAGAATAAGAGGCACACATTGGTTATACTTGTACATTTATTCGAACTTTTTTTTTACGGAAGTTGATATTTCTTGCATGTTAAGAGTATACAGGATATTAATATCGATAAATCAACAAAGCTTTATTTTCTACAATATCCAGTCAGAGTTGAAGTTGAAAGGGGTTTTATTGAAGTATATTATTAATGCTCAGTTAGGAAAAGTTAGGAAAACTAAGAGTTGCAATCTTTCAGATTGGCAACTCAAAAACTGGGGATTATCAATAGTAAGGATATCGTCAATATACATGCTGTTATCCTTGAAAATAGAATTAAGTTTATCAGTGTTTTGTATGGTTCCGTTTTTTTCATGAAGTCTCGTTCGTAACGGAAAAGAAAAAGATCTGCAATTAGAGGTGCACAATTAGTACCCATGGGAATACCTATGACCTGTTGCCAAAACGAACAAAAATATTGTCCAGGAAAAGATTGAGTACATTAATCATATCATCACATTCATTGTATTTAAATGCCGAAACCGAAAAGCGAACCAAACGATTTTGTGAAAAGGCATATATAAGAAAATGCGTAAAAACTACTGAAAAATAATGCAACAATATACTTTCAGTTACACCGTTTTCAAAACGAATTGTATGATATTTGTGTAAAACTTGAATGATTTAAACAATGAAATTTCGTTTCAATGGTGTAAATTTCATAAAGGGTCACCGAAGTCATTTCTTTGGTCATTTCTTTGGTATAGATAAGCGTTACCAAAATTTCATTACTATCGATAAACCAACAATTCAAATAGCGACGTCGTTAATAAAAGTTATAATTTGCGGTGTAATATGTTTGATGATGCACTATTCAGCAATAAATACCCCGAAAATATAAACTTGGAGACTATAAAATATATCTATAAAATAAAAATTTCTTTCGCAACATTCTATCAATTTCACTGCAAAATTGTAGGATACAGTTTGAAATAGCGATGAGTTAAAGTGAAATTTAGATTTATTTAACGTATTTCGAAAGACATAGTAAAGTTTACATAGAACGTCCACAGATAGGGCGCTAAGTTTAGTATCTCTCACCTTAAACTTTTTGGTTACATTTATACGTAAACTTAAATGTGTGAAAGTTATTTCAACAAAATTACTGTATATTGAAAGAAGATCTCAAACATATATGTTTTATATCTCATTTAGGCTTGAAACGCTATATAAGAACATGTTAAGATATGGATTTGCATTGGAGCTAAGCCTGATGTCAAAATCACAATCCACCGGTAAGGCAAAACAAATACAATTTAATTAATATCTGAATCGATTTACATTAAAACAGTAGTATAATCAACTGTTTTTATTTACGGATTATTAATAATATTAAAGTACACTCTGTCGCAGAATACTGCACATATGTAAGACAAACATATCGAGTAGATATTCAACATTACATCATTGGTTAACACAAAAAAGAAAAAAAAATGATGAATGGATCGGTTCTGTCATTTCGTACTTTATATACTGCCAAGTGGTCGACAACATCCATTCATATACATGTATAAGAATCAATATCAAAATATACATTATATGGGAAAAATTACGTCATTACTTCAGTGGGTGGATTTACAATGTATTTCAAAAATAATTCATATCTCTGTATGAAAACAGACCAAACTTGTGATATTTTACGAAAGGATATGGAGTAAAAGAACACGAGACCATAACACGTATGCTAACTCCTACTGCAATAAAATGAGCTGTATGGCCATTTCTGAAATTAATTCCTCACCAGTATCACTAGAACCTAAACATACGAAATCCACAATCTCAAAAAATGTAAGTTCATTTAAATTGCAGTATTTTGATTTCTATACGCGGGTATTTTACATAATATTCTGGAATAAAATCTTCAATTCCTTAATTTTATTATCTGAACATAAACATACATAATGAAATAAATCCCGAATACCATTCATGTAGAGAGAGCAAATTCTTTCTTCTCTTGGAAAATTTTGCCATCTGCCTGTTTCTATGGGTACATGTAATTTAATATTTCACTTCTCCATTTACAATTATGGAATCGTCGAGTTTTAATTAATTTTAATAAATATTGTTTAAGCTGATTTTTTAAATTTGACTGAAATTCCCCCTAGATGAGTTACCATTTTAAATATATTGGTCTTGGAGTTCATATTTAGTACTCCTTTTCATGAGGTTTCCATCTACAAATTGCTGAACATTCCAAGTGTCACTAAAACCACAATCATTAAAATGCATTTTTGATAACCCAACCATTCTGACTGATAATTTGCATTTATATACAAATTCAAAATGAGGTTGCAAAACAATTAATATGTCTTTCAAATTTTATAGTGGTAAACAGTACCTACATATACAAACCTGAGAATTTTTTATCTCACCTGGCTTAAAAAGTCATGTGAGCTATTGCCATCACTTGGCGTGCGTCGGTGTCTGTCCGTCGTAAACTTTTTCAAAAATCTTCTCCACTGGGCCAATTTTAACCAAACTTGTTCTGAAATATAATCATGGTATAATACATGGTATATACATGTAATTTCAAAATTGTGTTCGAAGAGTTCGAGGAACTTGCAACATGGCCGTCGTTACTATAATTAGAACATATGGGGTAAATTGCCACTTTTTGCAAATAACTAAAAAAACCGTTGCAGATTGCAAAATTCTATCATCAAGTAAAAATAACCAGCACGACAAGATCTACTTGACCTGCAATTTTGACGAAAATCCAAAAACACTTTTTGCAGTTATTGACATCCTCAGTAAAAATTTTAATATTCTATTATACAAAAATAAACTATAACAGATAGAATACAAACTTTAAATTGCAAAAATGTTCAGCATATCAATTTTTGCCGACTTAAAAATTTTGAAGAAACTCTGAATACCTATATAGAAGTTATTGCCCTTTATCGTCAAACGTTTTGTTGGTTTAAACCATTTGTCTTATATTTCGAAAGGTTAAGAGGTTAAGATTTAATTTAGAAATGTTCAGTTTGCAAACGACTACATTTTATCTCCATGATGGAAGTTGCTGACCTCATCCAAGATGGCCGCAAGCAGAAAACTTAGTTTAACATCAGACCCTATTGGAGAACACATTTCTCGTTTTTGCTTCAGTATTCGTTTGCCGATGTATTCAAAAATCTTTTCCTTTGAGACTACATAGCCAATTGGAAACATACTTGGTCACAACTGTCCTTAATTGGTTCCCTTTAAAAAATATGTCCAGCAAGTCCACATCAGAAATAACATGGCTGCTAGTTGGGAACAGAGTTTAACCTTGGCCCCTTTGAGAAAACTCATTCCAAAATCTTCATAACAGACACTATTAGCCAATTGGAAGTATACTTGGTCAGAACTGTCCGCAGTTGGTCCCCTTTGAAAAAAATGTCCGGCAGGTCCCAATCAGTTCCAAGATGGCTGCTAGTGGGGAACATAGTTTAACATTCGCCCCTATGAGAAAACACATTCTAAGATCTTTTCTTAAAGGAATACTTAGCCAACTGGAACGTTACTAGGTCACAACTGTCCGTAGTTGGTCTCCTTTGGAAAATGTGTACCGCAAGTCTGCATTATATCCAAAATGGCCGCCAGCGGGGATCTTAGTTTAATATTGGACCTTACTGGAAAACACATCAAAGATCTTCTCCTTTGAAACTACTCTTCCAATTGGAACCCAGCTTGGTCACAATGGTCCTTTGATTGCTCTCTTTAGAAAATGTGTTCAGTAAGTTCACTTTGATAAAAACTGGTCGCCAACGGGAAGCATATTTTACATGGAACCCTATGGGAAAATGCATTCAAAGATCAACTTACCCGACACATTGGGCCATATTACATTGAGGTCTTTTATCACACTAGAAAATGAGACACTTCATCATTGAGGTTATTTGTACTCTCTATGCCAGCCTTTGACCAGTTGAGCTACAGGCTCTTGAGGGCCTCTTGTCTTGATACATGTCAGTATGGCAAGCATTGGCCGTATCCTTTGACAAGAACGAAATGTTGTCGACAAGTTTTCTTTAACAAATTCTTAATCTTTTGCAAAATTTCAATCTGGTCAAACCGTAGGGCCACATTTATTTCTAATAAAAACTGTGTCAAACATGACAAATTGTATCCCATTTTCAATAAGAAGATCTATTAAACGATATCTATAGAGCCTACTTGTACCAAAGTTTTATGTAAGATGTAAAGCAATGTTAAAAAGCAGTTGGACGCTTTTGATACACTTGCGCTTAATTTTTAAAATTATTCATTTTGTAGATTTTAATCCCCTTTTTTACAAAGCCCCAACTTTCAGAACAGTAAGTAAAAAAGGGACCAACTAGAGTGTCACCTAACTTAATTTGAAGATCGATAGGGATGATTATGTTTTAAATATTTCTATACGGTGCATTTAAGGCTTTCTGTACTTGGTCTACAATTTCTTACCTTCTTGGAAAAAACTCCATTATAAATAGATAATAACCCAAATATAGCTGTCCTTTATTTCTACATTTCCATCAGATAGCTTGAATATAGCCATTAGATAGCTTGAATATAGTGTTTCGGTTATACTTACTCCTAGAGAATATAACAATTCTTGTTTTTGATTTTCGTGGTTGTACAGTAGTTTTCAAATTCTCTAAAAATAACTGTATCGTAAGCAAGTCATTGAGATACAAAAGCGAAGAGAAAAAGAAATACTATTCTTTCCTGCCTTACCCCTAACTCACATTGGAAAAGGCCCCTTCTTATTTCGCCACATCTTACACAAGACTTAACATCAGTAAGTAAATTCAATTTGACAGTAGACATTTCCATCCAGTTTTCCTTTTGATTAATTTTTGCCAAGGATTCACCTCCAAACTGAGACAAACGCTAAGGCATAGGATATTTTTATAAGTAAATGAGATGATAAGCATATTATCTTGAGCAGAATAACCACGTCGTAATCTACCTTGAGCGTCAGTTATTAATCCAATTCGAGCTGAAAGTTGATTTATTCTTGTATTTAGAACAGAAGTGAACAAGTTACCTAGATAGTAGGTTAAAAAATAATTATTTACATCGATATCAGCTTTGTTCTTGTAATTATGAAATTTAAACTGCTATTAAGAATTATAAAATTCTTAATAGCAGTTAAAATTTCATTGTCGTAAATATTCTTGTAAAGTATATAAATAATATTTTGTTTTCGTCAATGTTTAGCAATTCATTCATATTATTTTTCGTTAAGTGAACCGAAATACTCATACAATTGGTCAACTGTGTAATTTTAGAATTTTCGGTAGAGTTTCTTTTATCAAAGTCGTTTAAAAAATTTCCAAAACTTTTTCCAACACGTTTGCCTCAAATCACACTCGAGTTTATGTTGGAAACTTTAAAAACAGTTGTTCACTTCGGTTATATATTCTTTCGTAGCTTTTTGTTCATTTCGTCCCGGTTTTTCCTGTTTTTTTAATGAAACTATATCTTTTTGCTTTGTGTAAAGATTTTAGTGTTTTATTACATAGTTTTGTGAAGTACAATCACCGAGTCCTATCTCAGTACTGACAAACTCAAAAGCCACCAGAAAAACTGTTCCATAGTGACAAGCATATGTTTTGCATAACTGAATAGTGTTGGTGCTATACTGTCCTTTTCAGTTATTGAGAGCTTATCTTGTACTATATTTCTAATATTATTAAGTTCTTCGAATAATATTTTAAGAGTTATTGTAATTCTGACCTGTGATTGTACATTTCGGTCATTGTTTATTTTTTCGGTTGTCTTTTGTTATTATTTAGGTGTTTCGACCCTCTATTTTTAATAAGCGGTAGGTCTCATCAGTGGTCAGCCGCTTTTGTTGTTGCAGATTGACTTTTATTAATTCACAATACTTTATGTTGGACCAGTTTGCAATTAAAATAACCTAATCTTATCTCAGTACTGACAAACTTAAAAGCCACAAGAAGTATTGTCCTTGTGATGCTAAGCTTGTAATGTGTAGTTGAATATATGTTGTTTTACTGCTTTATTTTCATTGATGCTGGTTGCTAAATTTCTCACTTCCTTTCTTTATTGCTCTTCATATGTAGTCTTATGATGCACTTTATTGTGCTAGTGCACTTGTTTTAGTGTTAAATTTAGGTGTTTCAACCCCTATTTTTATTTAAGCGGTGGGTCTCGTCAGTGGTCACCAGCTTGTGTTTTGCAGATTTCAATAATGCATTTCGTCATACATTATGTTGGACCAAATGATATGTTTCACCCGCCCCATGTATCATTTAAATTTGCATATTGAAAAACGACAGCTCCCTAATAATATAATGAGTCTTCAACTGCGTCAACAACTTTCTTGTAAAACTCCTGATGCGATCGTTCATGCATGACTAAGAGGCAATTGCAACTATCTCGTGGTAAATCTGTATGTACTTCAGCAGCAACTGTATGTGAAATATCATGTGGCTAGGACTTCTAATGCAGGCTGTACAAACTGCTTATGAAAAACATTACGTAATCATTCATGCATGACTAACTGGCATTGGTATGTTTTCCTCAAAATACAACTGCTTGTCAAATATCAAAGATTTTTGAATGTGTTTCCCCATAGGATCAAATATTAAAACTATGTTGTCCACTGGCGGCCATCTTGGATGAGGTATGGAGCTGCCAGGTGCAACTTTTAAGGGAAAAACCCAAGGACTATTGTTACGAAATTTGGTTCAAATTGACCATGTGGTTTCAGAGGAAAAGATGTTTAAATGAAAAGTTAACGGAGGACGGACGACGGACGCAAAGTGATGGCAAAAGCTCCCCTGGCAAAATCAGTTGAGCTAAAAAGTACGTAACTAATCTTCAGATTTAACAACAAGCAACATATAACATATATTATCTAGAAAAATTGTAGAAGGAGACATCATGCCTGAATATCTTAGCTGTGAGCACACTTGTAAATATCTAACCTAGATGGCTGTTTATATTGCAAAATCTTTGTAATAAGCATCGAGCAGTCATTGATTAGTACTTCCAGTGTTGAATAATTCTGTATTTATCTATTGTCTGTCTGTTGAACGTTCACATTTGATCTAAGTTGGTTATTCCTTGGTAAGCATTTTCATCGAATATTACAGGTAGCAGTCTCAACGAAAAATAGAGAGTATCGAAATCTATTAAATTTTGTTAATACAAGCACTATTTCGTAAAATGTGTTCTCTGTCACACACATTCTTTTCGCGGGCAACATCAACTGGTTTTACACCAGTCAATGCAGTCAGATTTACATCGCATCCGTTTTGCAGAAGTTTTCTGACGATATCTAGATTTCCAAGTTCACATGACACAAATAAAGGTGTTTTTGTTTCCTTATCGCGTGCATTTACATCACAGTTAGCTGAGCTAACTGTCGACTATATCCGGATATTCCTTTACACAGGCAACATGTAATGGCGATTTGTTCTCACACTTTAAATTTACATCACAGTTATACTTCTCGACAAGAACTGATACTATGTCTTTATTACCATTTTCACATGCCGCTATTAATGCTGTGGTTTGTCGAGATACATACATGATCACAGAATCCACGTTTATATCAAATGCATCCAATGAAGTTTCAACGAATAAGGTATAACCACCTTTAGCAGACAGAATTAGAGCTGAATCTTTTTGCTTTGTCAATGTTATCTGTTCGTTTATCTCTTCATCTTTAGTATCACTTTGAGCAATGCAAGATACATATTACTGCTTTTTCTGTTTGGCAAATAGTTAACGTTTTCTTAAATTTCCAAGTAACAAACTGGTATTTTTTTTCTCACAACGATCAAACGCTATTAATAATGACCAATAATTGTTAATGAATACAGACTGTTTTTCAGGATCACAGGAAAGTTATGACAAATTTTTTTTTCAAGTTTGGTATCCGATCTGTTAATATTGTCAAAAATGATATCGAGTTTGTTTATTTTAATATCCTGTTGAAATACATATCCTCGATGTTCGGAGGCAAAATTATAGTTCCTTCATGCCTGAAAAAGCCTTTATGCATGAAAGTTCCTTTATGGGTGTTAATTTTTGTTGGTTCCAGCATAATTCTCTGACGTATGAACCTATAACTAGCATGTTCTTATATCACTTCGATATATTGACCTCCGATGTTGTACGAAATAATATCAAACATTTTGTCATGGGTTGCTGTAATGACTGATCTATCTTATCGTCGCAGTGCGGACAGAACACTTTGTTTTACAGGTTTATATTTGAGCTTGCAACTTTTCAATACATTTTCGAAAATGTTATCTAAATAATTATTTGTTTGGTCAAATAACCGTAATTTAAGCCTGTTATTGAACAAAACTAGAAGAATTAAACCGCCAAATCATCTTCTCTTTGGCATTGCATTTCCTGTAATTCCTGTTGAAATATTGCATAAGGAAATTCGAAAAAGTCTATTGAATTTATTCTTTCAGAGCGAGAAGCCGTTTCACAAATGAAAGGAAACATGTCAAACCTATTTACAATATCATCAGTCAATTGTTAAAGTATCCTCTCATCGAAATGGCAAGCCAAAATTTTCAGTTTTTCTTCTTCAGATGTCGAAAACCTTGTCGATTTTAAATCACATTCTATAACTTCCAAATTTTTGGGGAGGAAATATTTCAAAATGAATTAATATTAAACCTAGAAATGCTAATTATTTTCAACGAAGTTGTCCTTAATATTTGTTCAAGTTTATTTATATTATTTTTGAATGCACGAATTTGTTCTCCTTGTGCACAATATTTTCCTCCCATATCGTCAGACAGACAAACTTGACATGAGTCTGTTTTTAAATACTTTATTATGTCTCATATATATTCTACAGGTACGATTTCAAACTTAACATACTCTTTAAATATAGTGCCATATGACGAGCAATGGGCGACTTTCCCATTCCTTGGCTTCCAATTATAAGAACAAAACTGTTACTTTTTACAGTCTCCGGAATAGCAGTTGTTGCAGAGGTCACAAAAAACGTCGACTTCCCAAGACTTGATTTCGTCCAACAAAAGCCCTTTTCGTCGAAATAAAAAAAAACTTTTTTGTATTCTGAATGTTTTGAACCAAGAATTTGGAAAAGTTAAAATAAATACATGTATAAGGAGAAAATTGTGGAGTAAAAGTCTCTACTAACACATGGTTAAGCCAAGCAATGTTACATCGTTTTTATTGTTGTTCTTCATCTGAAGTCACCATGGTGTCTGTAACAATTAGCTTTGCTCATACATCATAGTCTACGACGTCCCCAGCAGCAGTTTTAGCGAAATGCATTACTAAATGCAAAACAATGCTACATACGTGTTGTTTACATCCAGTCGATGCAGGGTCATCCAAAAACAACTAATAAACTGTCAAAAGTCTCTTAAAATCGCCGTCATCTGGTACCCGTAAAAAGGACTGACTCACCACAATCACAACATATAAACATATGAGCTGTAATCCAGTCGATTGCTATTCAGGCCGACAAGTGATTTGTATTTAACAAAAGAAATGGAGCTCTTCATTAAACGAAATAAGAAAGGTCTACTTTGATGTTTAACGTAGTAGCAAGTTTCAAAATTGTTTCCTTATAGAAAATGTACATTTTCTTTAATCCATTTATTTCATTACAGTGTAAAGATAAAGTTTAAGTTTGCAGATTGATTTTAAAGTTTGCAATAAGTGCGTAAATCGTGTTTAAAGTGGGATATAGTGGGTGCCTATCTTTTTGGATGAATTAAATATACATCGCCTGATTTTCCTCAAAATTTTTAAAATGATGTATCAAGAAATAATGAATACATGGGCAAAATTTCATTTCCATCCTTCCACGCAATTTCCCAAAATAAGACCCCCAAGTTAATGGATTTTCCAAACATACTCGCTGTATTTTTAGAAATGAAATCAGAGTCATGATTACAACTTATAGTCAGAGGTCCAAACAGGTACCCGGAATTGGATTTTTTATCCACATTTTGTTTTATTGTATTAAATGGAACAGTAAATACTCTATCGCTCCGAATTAATATCTAGATACAGAAATGCCGAAATAGTATAATTAATTTCGTATGATTTGACAAAAGTGAGGTACAATGATCCCATTGAGGGCCTCGGCAGTGTTTAAAAATAACATTTACCAAATAATGAACACAATTGAACATACCACCCTATTTTATACCTTGGCAACATGATATCATTTTGAATCTTGGAAAATACATATCTTGGAAATAAATTATTTCATATTTCCCCTTCAAGATTAATCCATTTGCTATCTTTAAATACAGGAATTGTGTCAGCCCTCGCTAATTTTGTGCCTTTTAATAATATTTTATCCTTGCAAGGAAAATTTTGTGTGATCACAGTGAAGACATTTCACATCAACTACAAATAATCGATAGTACAATATCAACCCAATTATTACCTTGTATTTTGTAAACGCTTTGTTTTACTAAATGCACCGTTCCTTTGTGATTTTTATACCCGAAGAAGCGTAATATCCAGTCGTTACTATTCTCCATTAACATACGGCTTGTTTCTGAAATATGGCTGATGAAGTAGACGCCCACCTCATTAGCATATTTAGAAGGGACATAATTTTGCACAATGACTTTTCGGACTGTATTGGCATGATAAAACAATGACATGTGGGCACTTTTAACAGATGTTAAAATAAAACAAAAACACTATAACTGGAATATAAAAAGAGCTTACATTTAATGTCTACAAACGTTTTTTTCGCTAACTTTTGAGATGGTACTGCATTCATGTTGTAACCAAATATCAGGCTGAACGATTTCCATGCTTGCAATGTACAATATAGAAAACGTGGTTATCTCTTCTTGAGAAAAAATAATTAAAGATTATCACATGTGAGTTTCCATACCGGCCCTGGTATTAGCCAGAGACGCCCATATCAAGCACGAGGGCTGATATGGGTCAAGGGATAATATCAGGGAACGGCATGTAATGGTCTATTTATCACATATTTTAAGGCTGACGAAGAATAATTGAAACTAGATTTGATGAAACAATGACAGTAGTTTTTACGATTTACCAAATCAATACGTCGGATAACATCAACGATCTTAATTCTGTAACTCTGTACCAAAACATATGTATATAATGTAACTTTCGATAATTGTCCCAACATATACTGTTTTATTAGATTAAAAGGCTGTAGAGTTGAAAATCATTGTACCGTTTTTAGGTTGTATGGAAGTCAACTTCTCTTCCGGTGTTCACACTGCAAGTGATTTAGTTTGTGACGGTGTTTTTAAATTTTTGCTGATTCGATTTGGCTATGTCAGGTTGTCTCAATTTGTGTGAAATATCAATGGCCGTGTTTTTCTTTCTTTGTATTTCATTTTTTTTTGGTTATTTTAGAATTTCCCCCCTTTCTCCCCCTTTTGGCTTTGGTATTTGTTTTCTGATGCATTTATTAAGTTTACCAAGCGACGCGACTATGGAGCTATAGGCTTACAGATAAAATGCAAATGAAGAATGACATCCACAAACTTTAAACACAATACAGCTAACAATACTCTACACAATATCATAATGTCTTCAGTGAATTGCAAAAATGGGAAAAGCCCGCGAAATGGCAAAGAAAATTACTTGACGTCACGATTGAATGTTTTTATGTGAAACGCTAACGTATAGTACAATAAAATTGTGAAATCTTTGATGACAGCAAAAATTCATTTTAATTCATCGCTATAAAAAATCCAACGGACTGATTTTTAATTTGATTGACAGATTATCGGAAGTGATTTTTTAGGGCACAATATGGATTTTTCAGGCCGAGGGGAAAAAACCTGTTTTGACTTCTGGCTATTATTTGACATACAAAAAGGTACATATAACTTCTAAATATATATTTTTTATTACTATACTGTTGTTGATATATTGTCTATATATTTGTTGATGCAATTGATGTTACTTATGACTTTGGCATCGCTATAATTGTCTCAAAGCAAAGGGGCTAGTCTTAAGGTAAGAAAAAATGTTTGTTAAAATGTTAGCGCAAGAAGTACACTGTCTCTGATAGATACGTCATTTATACGAAATGCTTTTAAACGTATAGTAGAGGTACTGTGGACTCAGACTTCGAAAAGGGTGTTAACAATAGGAAACCAGAAAAGGGGTTCCGGGCTACCAACCCCAACAATTAGTTATTTTTTAGACATGTACCAAGTCCGTCTATCCCGAGTTCCTGTCGTTATTTATGTTTGTCTCTTGTTTTCATAATTGTTTTTTTTTAAGTGAAGTTCGCTTTTAAATTGTGGCATGTGATTTTAGTTCCCGGCCATTGTAGGTATTTGCTGTTGTCCTGTTTTTTGTAATGCTCTAAAAGAATTATGGGCTTGATTTCTGACATGAAGATAAGCCATCATTCCCGAATGAGGTATTATACATTAAATATGTGCATTTCTACTATAATCAAATTTTAAATTGAACTTTTGATTACATTTATATTAAAGGCAATAACATAGTTTTTGCATTCTATTTTGATAATTTTTTGTATTAAAAATGTTGATATAATAGGCGTTCATTTTCTTTTTTATATTTTAACAAACAAATATTAAAATTCTTGCATTTTCATCAAACGATTTTCACCGTCAATATGTACATGTTACGATACTTAAGATCATTGTTGTATCCACAAAGAGCTACTTTTCACTCGAAGTAATTTTACACAATTTATAAATACTTCAGCTTCATACCTAGATCTTTTATTGTATATTGACGAAGATGGACGTTTGAAATCTAAGCTATATGACAAGCGTGATTTTAATTTCCCCATTGTAAACTTTTACTTTCTTAGCAGCAATATACCTACCTCTCCAGCCTATGGGGTGTACATTTCACAGTTGATTCGTTACTGTCGAGCTTGTAGTTAGTAGAGTGATTTTTTTAACAGAGCAAAAACACTGTCCCAAAAGCTGCTTAGTAAGGGATTAACCTTTGTTAATTTTATCCCGCAAGAAATTCTATGGCCGTCACCATAGCATCATTTAAAGAAATGACGTGTCAGTATCCCAAATGAAAGAGGACATTTTCAGGCAGATTCACGTCTTCCCGGATTTGACTACCGACTTTGACTTTTTCCCGGATTGAATCACTCACATTGTGACGGGTGCTGTTAACAGAGGAGGACATTCTTACCCTTCCGGAGCACCTGATGTCACTCTCAGTTTCACTGGAGTGCCTTTGTTCTGAATGTTGTAATTTCTGGTTCTGTACTTTGTATCGGTCTAACGTCATTGTTTTTGTGTCTAACGTCATTGTTTTCTGTGTTCTCGTTTTTGCCCTGTCTTTGGACTTCAATTTTTGTAAATTTCACCCCTTTGTTCCTTCGGTATTCTACTGCCGTTGTTTGTTATTGATTTAAAATATCACAACTAAACACAACAATGATTACCCGTTTGTACACGTTACAGATTAGCAAACCCAGTTAGATTATATTGTCAGGTGACTTTTAAGTGTATTTCCGTCTTTTACACCAGGTAAAGTATTTGTAATTGACACTTTAAAAGGTAAATAATTATTTAGTGTTCATTAATACAAATCCAGCTTCTAAATGTTGTTTGGTCAATCTTAATTTTAAAGTTAAATTTTTGCTTGAATAAAAATGTAAAATTTTTATTTAAAATAGATAAATAAAAGTGTACTATGAACTATGTATTATAACTGCAAAACCGAAAGTAGATCCCAAACATCGATGTCTAAATCCTTCTTTAGGCTTAAATCGTTGCAAAATAACATGTAAACATATGGAATTGCACTCTAGCTAACCATAACTTTGAGTGTAGATTATATTTGAATCCATCAATTCGGCAAATTTAAAACAAATAAATAATACGTGAATAAAAATGGACAACACAGTCCCCATTAAAACAGGGCTAAGAACAGGTTTTCAGGAAGTCTGACATCCTCTGAAACATATGTGTCATCCAGTGTGACTTCACAGTTCTCCAGTTTTACATAATGGACACAATGGGCAGTTAATTTCGCACTTTGGGGGAAATCAATGTCTCTGATGGAATTTTTTCAATAGCTTCCGAATATACGTTTTTTTAGGATACAAAATATGTATTGATTTATATTTATTTGGTCTAAACTTCAATAGTTGAAACTGCCAATAGTTCCATTTCTTCCTTAATTTGTTGTACTTAGAAAAGTGGGTTAAGATGCATAATTTATTTAACCTTTTAAGTCTAAACATTAACTCTGATAATTCTATAAAAGGTCAGAAAATTTCTACTAAGTATGTTTGTTGTATAGCGATTTGTTGAATATAAGTTTGATGTATTACAAAAATTGCAAATTTTAGGGTCTGTAATCGTCATATCATTCCATTGGTAATCATAAGTATAAAAAAAACTTACAGGAAAATACCACAAAATAGTATTTAAAAGAATGGCGCGCACGGGTTTATGACGTTACAAACAAACACGAAACTCCTTG
The DNA here is from genome assembly GCA_002080025.1 of Modiolus philippinarum. NCBI lineage: Eukaryota > Metazoa > Mollusca > Bivalvia > Mytilida > Modiolidae > Modiolus > Modiolus philippinarum. Next base: position 44,683 of record MJUU01037611.1, read on the forward strand.
TGTAAACAGGAGAATGGGCGTGGATTTGTACTTTAGAGAGAATATATTGAGACATACTAGTGTATCAAACGCCAGTGAAAGTGGTAAAGAGAATATCAGACACCCTCGGGTAAGATTTCAAATATTTTTGACTCGGCAAGCTACGTCTGTGACTAGAAATGTTACCCTTTGGGGTCTTCTATAAAATTCCACTGGAGTCAGATTCTTAATGACTTTCAGTGAACAAAAGTTGATGCTGATGTTGAATCAGAGCTTGTGACTTATTCTGCAAGCTAATGGTTCATCGTCCATGTGAATATTTTAATCAAGAGAATGCAAAGGTTGATCATGACACTGACGGAAACGAAAAAAAAAATCAATTCCATTTCTGTTTTAAGACCCTCCGACTGAGGCGGCCAAAATAATACCGTTTGCCAGGTTAGACTATTACCATAGTAGAAAAAAAAACCAAAAATCTAAATGGCCCAGGGTGACCAAGCCGAGTTGCAACTTCAAATATCAAGTTAATGTGGAGACCCAAATATACCTAAAATTGGCTATTATCTTTCTTTCCTAATATCCAAAATTCTAAGAATTAAAAAAGGTCAAGTGACATTTGGCCCCGAGGGAACCCCGGGGTATAGAAATAGGACCTAGTGCCTCCGGCTTGCGGGGTATGACCCCTACTAAACGGGGCTGACCCCGAGGGACCTCATGGATATAGAAATAGGACCCATTCCGTGGTTGTGCGGGATGAATAAATAGACAACCCATCTTTCTGATGGGATGTAAACTCAGGTCCGTGTGTTGGAAGAAATGCTACGCTTCCTGCACGTTAAAGAACCTTTGTAGCAAGCCTTATTTTGAGTGGTCCGTAGGTGATCGGCTACTAGGCTAAATTCCCCGCCCTTGACGATTATACCCTACTTTTCCAGTGGCAGTCAGAATTTCAAGTCCCATGACCCTTTCCATACCCCAAAGTGATTATTTATTAACAAACTTGTTCTCGTCTTGATATAGCTGAAATATTGCTCAGTAGACGTTAAACAATATTCAATCAATCAAGCTTCATTTCTTTACATTTCAATATATAAATCAATTCGACCTCAACTTTGAACTGATAACAATTTCAATCAATACAGGTATTTAAAAATATCTGGCAGCAAAGAAAATATTAAAATTTCTTTGAATCAGATTACTAGTCACCATTACCTTGGCCTGTGACATACTTTCTTCAAAATTTATACGGTTCTCTTTTTTTAAAAAAAAATCCATAGGGTTCTTTCTCTCCTGGTATCCAACAGCTATTCCATGTTTCATTTCAGTTGGATGTAAACTTTTCAAGTGTTCATCCAGAAAACAAACTTTTTGAGTTATCTTCCAAAAACCAAATTTTTCTGAAATTTTCAGTCTATTTTTGTCACTGTGACCTGCATCTTTTACCTATTTACTACAAAATCAATAGGGTTCCTTCTCTCTAAGTACCCAATAATATATACAAGTTTTTATTTCAATTTGATGTAAACTTTTGAGTTATCATCTGGAAACCGAATTTTTCTGTAATTTTCAGTCTATTTGGGGTCACTGTGACCTTGACCTTTAACTTCTTACTCCAAAATCAATAAGGGTCCTCCCCTCCTAGTAACCAACAATATATCCTAGTTTGATTTCAGTTGGATGTAAAATTTTTGAGTTATCATCCGGAAACCAATGTTTGACAATCGCCTGCCCGCCCGCAACACCAAACCAACAGCCGTGGTCAACTTCGTTGCAACTTGGCTAAAAATGCACTCTTCAAAGGTGATTCTTTCTGTAATAAACAGTATTGATTAACTACCTATGGGGAGCCGAATCTTTTACTTCTACCATGATAATGGTCTCGGCGATTCACACCTGGTAGACAGCGATAACACATTGCAATTTCACATATTTTTGTCGGATGCAATTAATCCAAAAAGTAAATATTCTTGAATGAAAATAATTTTCAGAAATGAATAGTTCAAGGTATCATTATATAAATATCATCAAGCTGAGAGGGTGGCAGCTAGAGTCGATTGTTAAACAGAGAACATTTTATCAACCGATGCGAAGAAGATTTGGGTTAACAATTTTTCTGAGGCGTAACAATCTGCCCTGCACCATCCTAGCTATATGTTATTTTTTTTATTATATTACATATGGAATAAGTTCCTATTAATCGCATTGGCTAATACGCTCACGTGATTTTTAAGAATATTCAGTATATTTAAGCGTTGTTTCAAATTTTAGGTATATTGACGCCGTGTTTCTATTTTTAAGTATATTGACGCTATGTTTCTATTTTTAGTTTTATTGACGCTACATGTCTGGTTGAACTTTCAGACTGAAGTTTTTCACTAAAAAGGGTCTTATGAAAAAATATTTTAATAAATATTGGAAAACGCTTTACACATTAATGGGAGTCTCCTCCGGGGGAAATAAAATGGGATATTAAAATGTTTTTACAGAGCAACCACTGAAATCTTTAACAGCTGTCACATGTTTTTTATTGCACACTTCACGTAAATACGCTTATAAAAAGGCTTACTTGTTTGTTTTTATTCGCTAATATAACAGAAATGTCGGCATTTATTTATCCGATGAGCACTCATGTAATAACCCATTCTAGATGATGGCAATTCCACACCCGCCTTCTATTTCTAATTAAATTCCGATGTATTGACAAAATTTTCCTCCGCAAAAATGTAATGAGATACCATAAAACTACATATGTAATATAAAAATGATGGACTTTTTACTCTGTCAATATGTTAAATATGGACCTGTTAGGAATATAACAGGTCCATATATAACATATTGACTTCGTAAAAAGTCAATAATTGATAAATATTGAATGTTTTTTAATTGCAATCATTGTTAGAAATCTTGAAACCATGAAGAATGTTACCTCTGCCCACTGATATATTAAAATGTTGCCCCCTGCTCACTGATATATGAACAATGTTACCCCCTGCTCACTGATATATGATGAATGTTACTTTGGAAGGGGTAACATTGTTTACTCATCAGTAAGCAGAGGGGAACATTGTTTATGCTTCAATGATTCCATGTGTAAAACCAAACTGGCATATACTTCTTAACCAATGAAAAAACAGGACATGAAGCATAATAGAAATTATCAATAGAAAACTCATACAACCAAAACAAATGTGCACTAAAAGTGAATTTTTCATAAGTCCTCGTGTATCGTATAGTTTTGTATTTAGATTCATTTTGAATGCCATTGGATAAACATTCTTTTTTTCAGATTTGTGAATAATGGCGACTTCTTCTACCCACTTTTGTAAATTGTGTGAAGAAGATGACGTTACAATTGAAGCAGTATCTTGGTGTTTAGAATGTAAAGAATGGCTCTGCACGGATTGTAAAAAACATCACGAGAGATCCAAGTTGTCAAAACAGCATAAGACTGTTACAGTCTCCGTTTATAAAACACTGCCGTCTCAAATTTTAAAAATCAGCGACATGTGCACGCAACATCATTCAAAATCTGAACGTTTTTGCTCATTTCACGGAGTTCTGTGTTGTATACAGTGTGTTCGAGAAGACCATAAAGAATGCGAGTTGAGTTCATTAGCCGACGTTTTAGAAAATGTTAAAGAATCTGCAGCTGTTTCTCGTCTCGAAAGAGATTTAAATGAATTAGGAAAAAATTTCGAGGCGGTTGAAAAACATCTTTCAGAAAGAATTACCAGAAGAAACAATGTCTGGACGAAATCAAACGCGTTCGTACAGCCGTCAATGATCATTTAGACAGAATTGAAAAGAATATTTTAGACGAATTATCACAAAAGGAAAAGGATATAAAGAAAACGATTGAATCATTGACGAAACAAATAGAATCTAGAAAAAGTAGAGTAATTGATTTACAAGATTCATTCATAAAGACAAAGCAGTACGCTAACAATCTTCAATTATTCCTCACCATTAAAGAAATGGAAAAACAGACGTATGAAAATACGCAATATTTAGAAGTTTTAGAGAAGAAGAATTTATTACATCAAAGAAATCTTAACCTTGTCGTAACGAAGCAACTGCAATCGTTCCAGGAGGACGTCGTTGCTTTCGGTAAAATCTCGGAAATATTAGAATCGTCCACGTTTAAACTTACAAAAGCCAGCCAAGGTCAAGCTGTGGTACCTTTTCGAGATGTTTTCACTCTCGATCAAATTAAACCTTTTAGAATATCAACACTTCATTTTTCTGACAGAGATGATATGGCTCCACAGGTTGTAGCTTGTGCTATCTTAAAAACCGGTGAATGTGTTTTTGCAGATTTCAACAACGATTGTGTGATGTTATATGATAGTAAGGGTACATACATTAGGGATATTTTAGAATTGTACGAACAACCGCTTGACATATGTTGCATGAATGACAGTGTTATTGGAATAACTTTTTATAACATCAAAAAAATTCATTTTATTGACGTGTCAAAAAACAAAATAGAGAACACAATACAATTCAAAAGCGAATGCCACGGAATCGATTGTAATGCTGGTAAGTTATTTGTCAGAGCTCCAGATGAAGGTACATTAACCGTAATGGACTTAAACGGCCAAATAGTTCAAAATATACATATTCCGGGAGAAGAAATCCTGTTTATCGCAGTTCATAAAAATAACATATACTGCACAGACAGTGTTCAGAATGAAGTGTTGTGTTATAACATAAATGGCAAGATTATTTGGAAACACCAATATGAAAAACTAAGAAATCCAATGAACATTACTATTGACAAGAGAACAGACATTATATATGTCCTTGGTCGAAACAATATCCTAGCTATTTCGTTAGATGGATCTCAAAGTAAAGTCGTTTTATCTGAGAATGACAGCTTAAATGGGGCACGATCTATTTTCGTCAGTACAGACAGTAAACTTCTAGTTTGTCACGATGACAGTGCATCTTTGTACCAACTGTAATTCAACTTGAATTGCTCAAAATTTCATGAAAAATATGTATTTTCTTTTTATTTAAACCACAGAAATGAGCCTCAATCGATAGCAAAACAAATCCTTTAATTGCAATACTTCTTTAAAATCGAAAGTGCATAAACAATGAAGTTTAATAAGGTTTAAGAGCATTTAGAATTGTATTTGGATATATCCTCTCATGTACATGGATTTGCTGTCAGGCATAGTATTTTATTCTTACACATGATACTTTTTTGCAATGAAACATCGAGCTTCCAAATAAATTGTTTTAAAAAATGGTTTAAAATAGAAAACCGAAAACAACCAGAACAATAAAAGGATATTGGATAAATGCACACGAGACAAAGTGTCTGCAAATATATGGCAAAACCAAGCAATAAATCAACGCTTTTAATGTCGTTTTTCTTCTTTTTAGGCCTTGCAATACCTCATAGTAAGTTCAAGAAGGTCCGAACACCGGTGTAAGCGGAATTTATTGCTAGTTGTCGAGTAATTCGACATCCCTGTTATTGTAATCATGGATGCAGGATCGCCAACTAACATAAAATCAACTTGCAAAGTGTTCTTGCAACCACTGTCATCCATTGTCCGATAAAAAGTCTAACAAAAACAATCACATCAACAGGGCCATCATCGAGTCACAAGATAATTGACTTTCTAAAATTGTGAAATGTGGCTACTATAAACAAGTGGTCAGCATAACATTTTGGTATTAAAATCGTTTCTAGATGTCTGGCAATGCCATATCCATGCTATTGAACTCATTGATGCGGGATCGCCAAAAGCATAAAAACAATATACGAAGTGTTCTTTCAACCGCTGGAATCCGTTGCCCGACAAAAAGGCTTTAAGAAAATAATCACAACATGTTAACACCACAATGGCGCTCGTTGCGTCAATTGCAAGAATACTTTGCATTCTAAAATAGTGAGATGTGGGCACTAAATACAGGTGGTCAGAATAATATATTTATATATAAAGAAAAATATGCCAAAATTAAAAATATGATAGTGAATGTATTCATAAGAGAATTTCTCTCAGGGCAAGTACATATACAACAATTCAAATACATGTATTTATATAGATCATATATCTTTCTTACGGGGAATTGTTTTGCACTTGGAACAACGCTTTGTTGTTCTTCATCTTGAAGTAACCATGAGGCCTTCAAAAATGAGTTTTGCTCATACCTCACAGCAAGTTCAAAACGGCCCCTAGCACCGGTTTGAGCGAAATTCAGGGCTAGATGTCGAGCAACGCCAAATCTTTGCTATTGGATCCATAGATGCGGCAGTTCCAACAAATATAAACTGATCATACAACCAATGCCATCCGTTGCCCGACAAAAAAGACAAAAAGAAATCAACATATCAACACACAAGGGGAGCTCATCGAGTGAATTGCAACTTGTATAATAGTTAGATACGTGTTCTTACAACAACTGTCATCCATTGCCCGACAAAAAGACCAAGATAAGACAATCATATCATATTAACATCCACAGGGCCGTCATCGGGTCACCTACAAACAAATGGCTTTATGAAAATGTGAGCTGTAGGTAATTTAAACAGGTTGTCAGAATAATGTTTTGATATAATAAAAAATAAAATGCCAAAATTTTAAAATCTGATAGTGAATCCATATTTTCCTAAGTAGAAGTACACTTTACCAGGAAAATATATAGAGCAAACATCATTCTGACAGGGAATCAGGAATACATGTAGAGCAAACATCTCACTCACAGGGAATCATGTAGTACTCAACACTACAGGAAGGACAGAATCTGTCTTAGATTATCAATGACAGTATATGACATAATGCACACGAGATACGGAACAATCTAAATGGAACAGAATTATTTATGCGCAAGATGCTTACAAACTTAACAAACCTGTTCTTATATGTTCACTTCTCGGATATTTTTTAAAAGTCACCCAACCCGAAGGATCAGTGAGAGTTTTTGCCATCAATTATTTTACGTCCGTCGTCCGTCCGTTAGCTTTCTTTGAAACCCCACATGAAAGTTAAACAGTGCCTCACAGGAATGATGTATAGAAGATCCCTCTCATTCATTCATTTTAAATGTATCTGCGGAAAGGCATTTTATCAGGTTAGCGCTACAGGCTCAGCCACCCAACCCGAAGGATCAGTGACAGTTAATGCCATCCATCACTTGACGTCCGCCGTCCATCCGTTAGCTTTCTTTAAAACCCCGCATGAAAGTTCAACAGTACCTGTATATTCTAAGAAGTCCAAATGTGTTTATTAAAATAACTATTTTTATAGTTTTTGCAAAATTAATACGTTCACAAGTATTATTTTCTGGACGTTAAGCGTCCATTTCAAGTATCTATATCATAGGCTGGCAATTTTTTCAATATAAGTAATAAACAAGATGTGTTTGAGAAACACTATGCCCCCAGTAGCGAAAATGTCATCAAAAATACAAAATAAATGCTAAAAATTGCTCTATTAGATCTAATCACCTATGCAATATGAAGCCTCTAGCAATTGTAATCAACGAGCTATAGTAAAATCTAGAATTTTACCTCTGTAAGCTTGACCTTTGACCTGACCTCAGTGAAATTTGCACAATGCTGTTCAGCTTCATATTACCAATATACAGCCAAAAATATGAAGATCCTATCACATCTGGTTGAAAAGATATAGGCAATATTAAAGTTTTTGTCAAAGTTTTTAAATTTGCACTCAATGACCTTGAACTTTGACCTGACCAACTTTTTTTGTGGATTTGTTCTAAGCTGTATTAGATCTATTCACATATAAAATATCAAGCCTCTAGCAATTGTATTTTATGAACTTTAGCAAAAAATAGATTTTACCTCTGTGACCTTGGCCTTAGACCTGACATAAGAGAAATTTGCATAATGGTCTTCAGTTTTTACATGATAAATAAACATACAAAATATGAAGGGCTTATCATATCTGGTTCAAAAGTATTGAGCCAGGTTAAAGTTGCGGACAGACAGACAGACAGGCATACATACTAACAGACAGGACAAAAGCAAAGTGCACCCGTATTATCTTAATTTATGTAAATTCTAAAACCGAAGGCTTAACTCCCTCCATCGTAGTTTTGTCCTTTGCTATATTTGATATTTCTGATTATTCGGATTTCGTTTGGTTTTATGCATTTTTAACATTTTTTGAATATGGATTTCCTTTGTTTGGGTTCTAGTGCTGCTGATGAGGAATTAATTTCCAAAATGGCCATACAGCTCTAAAATTATTGCAGTTGGAGTTAACATATGTGTTATGGTCTCATGTTCATTTACTCCATATCCTTTCATAAAATACCCGATCTAAAGATCCAGGGCATAAAAATTGACAAGTTTCTGCCTGTTTATCAAACGATGGTCACTATTAAGATGTACATATACTATATTTATATTGTTTTACACAAATGGTATTGTATCCAAATTTGGCTGCTTTTGAACAGGGAGAAGATTTTAGATTGATTGAATATTGTTTAACGTCTACTCAGCAATATTTCAGCTATATCAAGACGAGAACAAGTTTGTTAATAAATAATCACTTTGGGGTATGGAAAGGGCCATGGGACGGGAAATTCTGACTGCCACTGGAAAAGTAGGGTGAAATCGTCAAGGGCGCGGAATAAAGCCTTGTAGCCGATCACCTACGGACCACCCCAAAAAGAGCTTGCTACAAGGGTTCTTTAACATGTAGGAAGCTTGGCATTTCTTCCAACACGTGGACCTTAGTTTACATCCCATCCGAAAGATGTGTTTTGTATTTATTAATCCCGCACAACCACGGAATGGGTCCTATTTCTATATCCCAGTACCCTCTGGGTCAGCCTCCGTTTAGGAGGGGTCACACCCCGCAAGCCGGAGATACTAGGACCTATTTCTATATCCCGGGGTTCCCTCTGGGTCCTCTGTTAGGAAGACTCATAATCCAAGCTCAGAGGATGCTGCGGGCCTATTCATAAGCTGGGACCGCGCACGGCTAGTAGATTTTAGATAAATGTCTCATAATACGTAAAAATATTGTTGTCGATTTATATATTATATCATATAATTAACTTTATCCATTTGTATACTGTTATTGTTGCGTGATTGTTGTGCCTGAAAGGCATATTAATTTTGCAGAATAAATATTGTTTATCTCAACCAAACGTATTATTAGTCAAAATAAGAAAAGTTAATCGTTTTAGACTCTCGTGGGTGACCTTAATGTGTACTTCCGTTTTTACACCAGGTGAGAAATTTTTTAATGATCCCTAAAAAAGTAAAAGTTCATACAGTTAAGTTCTAATGGTTTTCACGTTGTGTCTGTAAAGTAGCTTAGGACACTAGTGCTTTTGTCAGGCAACGGATAACAGTGATGACAATGCACTTTTCCAATTAATTTCATGTTTGTTGACGATCCTGCATCCATGAGCGAAATAAAACCTGGGTGTGGCATTGTTCTACAATTAACATTGAATTCCACTCAAACGTTGCTAGGGGACGTCTTGAACTTACTATGAGATATGAGCAAAGCTCGTTGAAGGCATCATTGACTTCAATATTAAGAACAACAATAAAAGCGTTTTTTCCATTGCTTGGTTCTTTCTTGTATTTGGTGAGACTTTGTTTAATGCGAATTTACTCCATACTATTCAATGTTTTTATGTTAAATGAATACGTTAACTAAAATGTTTTAAAAAGTAAATTGAATTCAAAATAAAAAAATACTGTGTATTTCAACTGAAAAACCGGAGGTAGGTGTTAGACATTTATGTGTACAACTGTCTCCAAACAGAGCCATTATTTCACCCCCATATATTTGTTACTATTTATAAATCGTTGTTGCTTTAATATCCCTACTGAACGTAATAATATTACCAGTTTGTACATGTTCCAGATAAATTAACCTGGTTAGATTTAAATTGTCATGTGTTTTTATGTATTCTTCAGTCATTTACACCCAGTAAGGTATTTGTAAATGTCGCCGAAAAAGGTAAATAATATAAAGTGGTCGTAAATAGAAATATTGCTTTTGAAGTTCGATTGATAAATGTAATTTTTTTTGTTAAATTTTTGCTTGAATTAAAATGCGTGAAAGTAATTTAAAATAGATAAATAAGAAGAAAAATACTATGTACTTTACATTACAACTGAAAAACCGAGTAGATGTATGTCTAAATCTTCATTAAAACGATGCATATAATCACATGTTCCGATATGAATTTGCACTCGATCTAACCATATGGCTGAGTGTAGAATATATTTGGTTTTCATCTTGAAGTTACCACGAGGCCTTTAACAATTGCCTTTGCTCATACCTTATAGTAAGTTCAAGACGGCCCCTAGAACCGGTTTAAGTCGAATTCTCTTCTCAATGTTGACCAAAGCTACACCCATGTCTATTATGGTCACGGATATGAGATCGCCAACAAAAATAAACGCAACAGGCAAAGTGATCTTACAATCACTGTCATACATGACAATGAAAGTTGAAAGTCACTGTAATACATCACAATGAAAATTGAAAGTAAATGATGCTAATTTTATGGTGATGCTAAAATCGTGATTTTTATTTGATACCAAATCAAGGAAAACAAAAAATCTAAAAGTTTTTACCATGCGATTTATTTGGTTTTGAAGAAGCCACTCGAGTGATGTGATCCTCGAATTCACAATGCTTTTTCAAGACACAAGTATCTTTGCAGCATGGTAACTAATGAAAATAAGGAAGATACGAATTTTAAAACCATAAGAAATTTGTGAATATGTAAAATAAAACAAAAATGCACAAGACATACACTATATATTTAGATTCATGTTACGTTTTTCAGGTTTGTAAATAATGGCGACTTCTTCGTCTTACTTTTGTACATTGTGTCGAGAAGATAACGTCACAACTGAAGCAGTATCTTGGTGTTTACAATGTAAAGAATGGCTTTGTACAGATTGCGAAACGGATCACGAGAAATCCATCCAAGATTTCGAAAACGCACAATACCATAACAGTCGCAATTTATGATACACTGCCTCCGCAAGTTTTAAAAATCAGTGACAAGTGCACTAAACATAATTCGGAATTCGACCGATTTTGCTTGTTTCACGGGACTCCGTGTTGTATACAATGTGTCCCGGAGGAACATAGACAATGCGAGTTGAGTCTATTACCCGACGTTTTAGAAAATGTGAAAGAATCTGCGGCTGTTTTTCATCTCCAAAGAGATTTAGAAGAAATACGTAATAATTACGAAGCTGTTGAACAACATGTTTTGGAGAAAATAACAAGAGTTTATGACCAAAAGAAACAATGTCTAAATGAAATAAACCTGGTTCGTACTTTCGTGAATACTCATGTTGATAATCTTGAAAGAACAATATTAAATGATTTGTCAAAGAAAGAGAGGGATGCCATAAAAACGATCGAATCGTTATCAAGTCATATCGAAACTAGAAAGCGAAAAGTGATTAATGTAAAGGATTCCATAATGAAGACAAAGCAGTGTACAAATAACCTTCAATTATTCCTAACCATTAAAGAAATGGAAAAACAAACGTCTGAAGATACGAAATATATAGAAAGTTTAGAAAAAGGAAATTTGTCCGTCGACAAAAGTCTTTTTTTTTGAGGTTTCTAAAAGATTAGAATCGTTACAGGAGGATGTCGTTGAATGCGGGAAAATTTCAGAGACCACAGTACTGTCAACATTCAAACTTACAAAAACCAGTCAAGGTCAGGCTCCGACGTCGTTACCTGCTGTTTCTTCTTTAGATCATCTTCATGTAAATAAAATATCAACAGTTAATTTAAGTAACACTGGAAGATTTCCACAGTTTATGACGTGTGCTATTTTAAAAAGTGGGGAATGCGTATTCGCAGATTTCAATAATCATCGTTTGATTTTATGTGACAGTAAGTGTACATACACAAGAGATATCATGCGAATATCAGGTGTAGTAGAGGATATGTGTTATATGAAGGATTACATGGTTGGAATCACAAGTTCTGAAAAGAGGGTTCTTTTTATTGATGTGATGGAAAGTAGAATTGTGAAAACTATTAAAATGGAAAGCCAATGCCTTGGAATCGATTATAATGAAGGTAATTTGGAAAAAGAAAACCGTTGTTGTAATGAATTTGGATGGGAAAATTGAACAACGGATAAATATTTCAGGACAAGAAATCACCCATATCGCATTTTATAAAAAATTCTTATACTGTGCATGCAGTAAACAAAATGAAGTTATCTGTTATGACGTAAACAGCAAGATTATTTGGAAACACCACAATAAAAAGCTTATTAATCCCTGGAACATTGGAATTGACAAACGAGCAGACATTATATATGTCGAGGGTCGAGCTTCAGGTACTATCTTAGCTATTTCATTGGATGGTGGTCATAACAAAGTTGTTTTATCGAAGGATGATGGATTGAATTTTCTAAAATCCATTTATGTCAGTACTGACAGTAAACTTTTAATATGTGACCAATACAGTGCACTTCTGTACCAGCTGTAATCATACCTCCTTTACATGTTAACCCGTCCGTCCGCTGTAGGGCTCATACCAAAAAAGATGGCTACGTGTTGCACCTTGCCAATCATTTTGGGTATGCGGTTTCCTGTGTTCCGGGGACTCGTTTTTTTTTATAATTTCAATCTTGTTTACATGGATTTTTCAACACAGTTATTATTACCCACACTTAGCGTGATTTCATAAATAGCTTGAACTATAGATTTGGCATTGTATTTTTATCTTGCATTTAATCTCGCATTATCAACTTTAGACTACCGAAATTTTTATTTAAAGTTAACAAAATTTCCATTTAATTTTTTTTTTCAACGGCTAAAAATCAAAATGTTTTGATATTTAGTAATACGCGTTGTACCATTTTGTCGTAATTTGTATATGATTTTAAGATTTCCGTGGCATCAACGTATGCTGTGAAAAAAAAATGAAAATGGCTATGTTGAATAATGAAAGGGGTTAAGTTGAATAGTTTAATTTTTTCAACCCCCGTCTGCGAAACATTGACTTTGACTTTAAGTTTAATAGTTTAATTTTTTCAACCCCCGTCTGCGAAACATTGACTTTGACTTTTTATTTGCAATTTGACGGATGTTTCTTATGGAAGAGATCATGTTTAGCCTTACATAATCTGGCTATAATTTTTTCTTTTGGCGCGGCACTGTGTCCATCGGACACATATTTACTTGTTCGTTTTAGTTTTCGAGATAAACTTGCACTTGGTTTGATAATGGATACGTCTACCCTGTTAATTAATTTAAAAAAATGCAAGAATGTGATCAGGACAGGAGATCAACAAAGTTGAAAAAACTATTAGAGTATCCCCGGCGTTCGCGTTCACATTTATGTATATACTAGTATCCCCATAATCATAAAGGAAAGGGTTTTCAAACACGGTTATTTGTTCTCTGTCAGCTTTAACATGTTTTTCGATTAATGGACTTCCAAATCTTTTGATCTGCTGTGATGAAACATAAATTGTCGAAATGCGCATATGCAGAAAAAAAATTTACAGTAACTTCGGTATTTATTTGACCCAGCCTCCAAGCCTCCAGGAAAATAAATTCACGTTGTCCTATATATTCGGGTTGATTGTATTTCAATCAAATTTACATCCGAGTTCAAATCACAGTCATTGTATATGGTCAGATAATTAAACATCGCACATATAGCATCTTTGATGGTCGGTCAGCATTCATGTACGATAAGGTCATTTTTACCTATATTTTCTGATGATTGACTCAAATAGAAGTTAACGTCTGGATTTAGTTCTCAAGTCACAGTACATTGTAGGATCATCTCACTTGCATATGTAGTATTTCTGATAGTAGTGAGCGTCCAATGCATCATGGTCACTTTAACCTAAATTTTTTGCTTGACTGACTTACATTCAAGTTGATGTTCGATATCAGTTCTCAGTAATCCGACATGATAGGATCATCTAACCTTGTGTATGCATGCATCTATGAAGGTAATTTTATCATAAATTACGTCACTTTGACCTACGTTTTCTGCTTTCCTTACAATGGAGATTAAATTTGACTTCAGATCTCTGTCACCTTATACAGTAGTATTATCTTGAAAATGCATCTCTGATTTTAGTTTAGAACCAAGCCAAATAAAGTTCTGTGACCATGTGCCATAACGATGTAACCTTTGTAATCATTGATTTTCTATGATTTTAGTATAATTACGCATTCATCCGGCATTTCCGTCCTTTATCGAAGATCGTTTTCCAAAGAAAATAATTGACCAAACGTTATGAAAGTCTAAAGTATTACTTTACATTGTGCCTGCAATAACAATTCCTGTTTTGCTTTCATCCTACGAAAACATGATTGCCATGGCTACGATAAAATTTGGGTTAATTTTTGTGTTCGGCAATGAATGAATAGTTTTCACATATAAAAACTCGACAGACGAATTTGTCATTGTTTGATTTGTATCCTTCATTTTTTTTATTTGTCATTTGGGCTTCTTGCTCTAGTTTCCGCTCGCTGCTGTATTCCGATACTAATGGAAAAGACAAGATGTTCCATTTTGCAATCAAGAACTGCAGAAGAAGGTAGATCAAACTTAAACATACTTCTGCTACACATTTTCAGTATGTTAAAAGACATATCAAAGTGAGTGAAAGCCGAACCGTCAGTCTAACAACGAATAATTAATCCAAGAACAATGGTAATATAGGAAATTCCAAGAAACAAAGACATTACAAGAGGACGACATAAAAAAGAAAAATGAAGACACACATACAAAGATGAACAGCATGATCTCAATAAAAACATAGGTGAGATCAAGGTGCAGCAGTAGAGTAAAACATCTCCGGCGTCTGATAAGACACCAGTTGTATTGAACATTTTCGGTTTTAAAGTCAAATCCAGTGGATGGAAAGCAACCGAGGTGTAAAGGGAAAGAACTGCTGTTATATGGGAACATTTATCCTATAGCGGTCCACAAGATCGTGATGTCAATCGTATAATTGCTTTAGTGATGACTTCAAGTTATGGGTAACAAACCCTTGTTTAAGTAGCATATTTGTAAGCAACCGAGCTCTATAAAAGAACTTCCTGTATCGACTTATATCTAATATGAATCTGAAGTTTTAACTTGAAATGCAGTATAGTTGCAACTGACGATTAACAATACCTTCAGACTAGGCCTGAAATGAGACGATTTCAAATTCAAAACATGATAAAGGGGCATTTAAAAGTATTCCATGTAGCTTCGATAGAATTGAAGAAACTTAGTGAACTTGACAAAAATTATCGAATAAAAAACACACATACCATAATTGTATAATACAATACAATAATAGAATAATGGTATTCAGGCAACAGCCACAAAATAGAAAATTGTTCTATTAGAACTTCTTGTTAAAGATCGACTTTCATCATTGAAACATAGTTTGAAACATAAAACAATCAAATATATACTGATCTTGTATCTGGTCCTTGACATTATTCAAACTGTTGTAAACTGTCATATTAATACATATGGATGACGGGAGGGGCAAAATGAAACGAACACAAAAATAAAAAGTAACAACATTAATTGAAAAATTAACAGCGTGAAAACGAAATCACAGACTCGAAATTAAAACTAACAGACTTCAAATCAAAATAAACATCTGCGATTGTAAAATTAACATACATCTATATAAAATCAACATACGTCAAAGAAAAATTAACAAACAAAATTAAAATTAACACTAGATGGCGCAATAAACAAAGAATTAACGCCAGGTGGCATTACTACTTAATAGAGGCTCACATAGGGGATAAATTACATGGGCGTACAAGTAATAAAATGTCATTACACGCCTAACGGAAAATTAGATATTGACTTGAAGAAATCGTTTTTCGGTTTGCACGAAACATGGGAAATAATAATAAAAAAAAACAAACACGCTGCACTAAATTTACACAAGAAGGTCGTATCATGCGAAACTATATTTTTATTCTATATCTGTTTATATTCTATATCTGCACACATAGTAAAATATTGTTGCCAGAGAATACATGTAGACTCCAGTAACTTTGTACTTAAGAAATAGAATTACTACATCTACCGGTATATAAACACAAATACCTTAAGTTAACCCTTTTATATAGATACAGCGCGTAGCTCAGTCGGTTGCGTAGTAGACTTTCATTCATGAGATCAAGGGTTCGAATCCTAACATTGGATGGGTTGTTTTTGTTTTTGTTTAGCTTTTATTTATGTGAAAGGATATATTCATTGAAATTGTAAGTTCAGGATGTTGAAAATATTACGTGTTCTCCAAAAAAGAATATTTTTGACTGGGATTTTTGATACACAATCCTCTTACAAACACGAAATCATTGAATGTATAGACGTTTGTGAAGTCCATCGTTTATCGTGGATGTTATTTTCTTTCATAATACATCCCATAAGCGGGGAGGGGAAAATAATAGATCGATCTATTTTACCCGATTTGCATTATCAAAAAAAAATTCTGAATGCTGCATTTTAACATTATTGTATGCCCCATATATTTAGCTGTAGATTATTTATTATTATTCCATTTTGCAGATATTAATGGGGTTTCTTTTTTGTGCTACTGAGTAATTTTCCAATCGTGAGTATGCCAACAGATTTTACGTCGCATTAGCCGTTCCTGAGTTCCAAATTGGGCGCGATACGTAAAAAAAAAACATATTAAATTTTTTTTAAGTCGATGAAGTATTTTCCGCAATGGATTACTAATGAAAATTAACATAGTGGCTAACCATCAGATGGGATTTGTTTTCCTTGCTGCCACTGAATGTAAGGATCGAAATTATGTCAACGGATATGCTGAAGTATTTAGTCGTAGTTTTAAGAATATATCAATTTCATATTTGATGCTACTGATGAGGAATTAATTTCCGAAATGGCCATACAGCTCATTAAAATTATGGCAGTTGGAGTGAACATATGTTTATGGTCTCATGTTCATTCACTCCATATCCTTTCGTAAAAAAATTAATTAACATTATTATATTCTCAAGGAAAATGGAAATAGATACAAAAGGGCTTGTCGACAGGTCTGAAATAAAATCTGTAAACGTTTTATAGCATGTTGAAGAAAAACCCTGTCTCTGAAAGTATAGACACGATATTTTAAGAGATGCTCTGAGACATCAATTTTTTAGTTAAAAAAAACTTATTCTAAAAGTACACGCATGGAAGAGACATTTTTTGAAATGCTCTAAATGTTAATGTATAGCAGACACGTTTTTTTTTAGAAATGCTAAACAACATTTACGAACATTATATGTACACAAGCAGTTGTGCCCAAATTAGGTATTAAACCTTTATATTGCTATAAATGACAAATTTTGGAATTTTGATTATATATTCTCAAAAGATCAAAAGTTTATATCATCAACAATTATTATAGTTTTTGAAATAAATACATTCATATTTTCTATTTTGAGAAAGTTAAGTGTTCATTTCAAGTGTTGATGGCATAGACTTACCACTTTTTTTTTCGATCTAATGAACAAAAATATATAAATTCTTTTTGACAAGTCTCTGCCTTTTTGTTAAAGGAATATCACTGTAGATATGCGCCTGATTTATGTTATACCCAAATGAGGTGTTGTATCCAAATTTGAAAGTTTTTTTCTTTTTTTTTTAAATATAACAGACAAATGTCTTATAAAAGAAAATATTGTTATCAATTCTAAATATCGTTTAAATTACTTTAACCATATGATTTATGATTAATCTGCTTGAAAGGGGACACTGATTTTACAAACTAAATATTGCCTATTGTTTATCTCAACTAAACGTATCAATAGTTACTTGTTTGAGTAAACCTGATATTTTTTATATACTGTCGGGTGATTTAAAGGTGTATTTCCGTCTTTTATAATAACATGAATAATAATAATTTTCTTTATTTAAAGAGGGTAACTGAATTAATTTTACCAGCTATGACTGTATTTACAGATGTCACAGAAAAGGGTAAATAATCAGAAAAGTTATAAAACTTTTAATCTAAATTATAAGTTGTATTTTAGATAGATTTATACATGACAGAAAATGTTGTGAATTGAATTTCAAATAAATATATTGTAGTGCAACTGCAAAATCCAAATTACATCTTAAAAAATATATGATTGATTCTAAGGGGTTGGGTTGAAAAATTTGTCTGGACAGAATATTACTTAACGAAAGTTTGAGGCCAGAAAATTTCTCTTTTCTATACTGAGAAATCTGGATATTTAATTTTCATTCTGAGGGGTAATCAGGGATGGGGTCATAACTTTGCAAATATAATCAACCATTAACCATCAACCATTAGATAAGAAAAATGTCCATTACATTTCCATGACCATGACATTAATTTTCAAATGTAATTAATTAAATTACACATTACTTTTGGACATCTTTTGCATAAAAACGGAAAATTTTGATATGCTGTAGAAATATTTCAAATAGTTACCCTGACGTGTTGGGAGACAGTTAAGACAATTTAAGTGGACGATTGGACACTCTGAAAGTATACTCAATTTTGAGAGTTTTGAAAATCAATATGATATAATAAAATTGCATAGTTTTTAGTCTAGCCTCGTCTGGAAAAAAATGAATATTTCAAACAATATACATAATTGTATCTAGTGAAAATAATAAGGATACCTTAATATTAATAGAATATGTAATGTCTAATTTTGTTTATCAATATTATGAAAAAGCAGGAGATGCTTACTCTACCGGTGCACCTGATCTCACCCATGGTTTTTATTGGGTCCGTGTTGTTCATTTTTGTATATGTGCGTGTCTTCATTTTCTTTTCTGTGCCGTGCTCATGTTATGTCTTCGTTTCTTTGTTTTTCCGACGTTGCCATTGTCCTTGGATTGTTCTTTTCAGACTGACGGTTCGGTTTTCACTTACTTTACCTTATGAAAAAGAAGGGAAATGGGGTAAATGTCAAGGAGACAACAGTCATATCCAGGTTAACACGACCCAAAAACAAAGCATCTAGGGGTCACCGTGACTGGTTGGTATGAAAATCTAGTAAATTTTGGAAATTAAAAAATAAGCATATGTTGAGAATTCTGAAGATCCTTTTAAAAAAAGAAATATCTTTCATTATATCCCCCGATTTAGCAAGTGGTATATAGTGATCATGGCGTCCGTTCGTCCGTTCGTTATTCCGTCTGCCACAGGGTACATACTTTGTGGCGACAACTCCTCCTAGACCACTTGGTGAAATTCAATGAAACTTTCTCAGAATGTTCATTACATATTACCATTGTGCACCAGCTATTTAAAAGTTTGTTTGACTTAACCTTTTTTGGTGATTTTTTTACATCTGGAATCAAATGAGGGAGCGGGGTATGCTTTGTGAGCTTTGCTGACAGTTATTTAAGCAATAACAGTACAGTATTTGAATACCCGAGGGCGTNTTTTCCTCTACCGGATTTGACTTTACTACCGGAGTTGACATGTTCAACACGGCGGGTGTCTTATAAGAAGCAGGAGATGCTTACTCTACCGGTGCACCTGATCTCACCCATGGTTTTTATTGGGTCCGTGTTGTTCATTTTTGTATATGTGCGTGTCTTCATTTTCTTTTCTGTGCCGTGCTCATGTTATGTCTTCCTTTCTTTGTTTTTCCGACGTTGCCATTGTCCTTGGACTGTTCTTTTCAGACTGACGGTTCGGTTTTCACTTTCTTCCGTAAATTGTGGTTTACAGTGGGAGATGACCCATGTGAGATCGATGCACGCGACCTCATCTCACACCGGTAAATGACCAACCAGACGTGTTGATTTTTGTGATACAACAATCGTAACCNACTCAATTTTGAGAGTTTTGAAAATCAATATGATATAATAAAATTGCATAGTTTTTAGTCTAGCCTCGTCTGGAAAAAAATGAATATTTCAAACAATATACATAATTGTATCTAGTGAAAATAATTAGGATACCTTAATTATAATAGAATATGTAATGTCTAATTTTGTTTATCAATATTATGAAAAAGCAGGAGATGCTTACTCTACCGGTGCACCTGATCTCACCCATGGTTTTTATTGGGTCCGTGTTGTTCATTTTTGTATATGTGCGTGTCTTCATTTTCTTTTCTGTGCCGTGCTCATGTTATGTCTTCNAATTAAAGATCGGGATATCTTTCACTCGTGTAAGAAATTCTACGTCTTTTCCTCTCGTTTCGCTATGCTCCACTCGAAAAAAGACGAAATTTCTTACACTTGTGAAAGATATCACGATCTTTAATCTGACCTTATGGAAGATCCTATTATACTTTACCTTATGAAAAAGAAAGGAAATGGGGTAAATGTCAAGGAGACAACATCCCATATCCAGGTTAACACGATCCGAAAACAAAGCATCTAGGGGTCACCGTAATTGGTTGGTATGAATATCTAGTAAATTTCGGAAATTAAAAAATAAGCATATGTTGAGAATCCTGAAGATCCTTTTAAAAAAAGAAATATCTTTCATTATATCCCCCGATTTAGCAGGTGGTATATAGTGATCATGGCGTCCGTTCGTCCGTTCGTTATTCCGTCTGCTACAGGGTACATACTTTGTGGCGACAACTCCTCCTAGACCACTTGGTGAAATTCAATGAAACTTTCTCAGAATGTTCATTACATATTACCATTGTGCACCAGCTATTTAAAAGTTTGTTTGACTTGAACCTTTTTTGGTGATTTTTTTACATCTGGAATCAAATGAGGGAGCGGGGTATGCTTTGTGAGCTTTGCTGACAGTTATTTAAGCAATAACAGTACAGTATTTGAATACCCGAGGGCGTCAATCGTAGATTTGACGGTCAAAATGCAGTTGCCTGTAAACGGATATTTTGACCGTCAAATCAAGATTGACCCTTCGGGTATTCAAATAATGTACTGTTTTTGCGATTCTAATGCAACAAATCAATTTCATGTTCTATTTTTAACTCGTGAATTTGTAATGATATTAGGAACCAGACTAAACAGGGAACCTTCTTTGTCCCAGGTGTGTAGATGGTGGAATTGACGGTCAGTTTTGACCAATCAAAAACTTCGTTATATTAATGCTGCATTAGAATATAGTTTTTATACAGTTCAATAGAAAATTACAGAAAAAATAGTTGTTCTATTTAAAAATAAGTGTTTTCATTGTCATTTACTTTAATAGTTAATATACATTTGTGTACTATCACTCATTATTGACAATGTAAAAACAACGTGATTGAACAGATCTGAAATCATTTGAGTAAAATTAAATTACTTGATTAAACTTATTTAACTTACTATCGGACTAGGTTCGTTCCTGGCTACGGTTTAACCTACTTTCGGACTGGGTTTGTTCATGCNCACAAAATTACACTAAATTCTCATGGATAAAAAGTTCATTTCTATTAAGCTAAAAATTGCCTTTCCATATTTTTCCCGTGCATTCTATGTAAATTTAGGTGAAAAATGGCTAAAAATGAGCAAACTTTGATCTCAATTCTAGAAAAAGCAAGCATTGTGACCCATACTTTTATTACAGATTTCGGGTAAGTAAGATTGGTTCTTCAATTGTGCCGACTTACAACAAAATCTCATGGATATGAATGATACTGTCTATCTACCTTAAACTTACTATCCGATTAGGTTTGTTCCTGGCTATGATTTAATTTACTATCGGACTAGATTGTTCCTGGCTACGATATAACTTACTATCGGACTAGGTTCGCTCCTGGCTACAATTTAACTTTCTTTCGGATTAGGGTTGTTCCTGGCTATAATTTAACTTACTATTTGACTAGGTTTGTTCCTGACTACGATTTAAATTACTATCGAACTAGGTTTGTTCCTGGCTCTGATTTCACTTACTATCGGACTGTGTTTGTTCCTGGCTACGATTTAATTTACTATCGGACTACTTTTGTTTCTGGTTACAATTTAACTTACTATCGGACTAGGTTTGTTCCTGGCTACGATTCAACTAATTATCGGACTAGGTTTGTTCCTTGCTACGATTTGACTGACTGTGGGAGTACGTTTGTTTCTGGCTACGATTTAACTTTCTATCGGCCGTTTGTTCCTGGCAACAATTTAACTTACTATCGGAATAAGTTTGTCCATGGCTATGATTTAACTTACTGTCGGACTAGGTTTGTTTCTAGCTACGATTTAATTTGATATCAGACTAGGTTTGTTCCTGGCTACGATTTAACTTAAGACATATCTTTTCTTAACGGTGTTGCATCAGTTGAATAGATTCTGAGACTAGAATGTCCGTAGACTACGGATCCTTGATTAAGCGGCTCAGAATTGTCTACCTGTTAACTAAAGAAGTCTTTGTCGTAAAATAAATATTACAAAGTAAATTTTTTAATTATATTAAACCTTTGCTTCTGTTAAAGCTATAAAAACACCAGAGGAGTAAAGTCTCCCATAAAATGCTTAATGATTCGTATCTAAAACGAAGATAAGCAGCTTACAAATATTTTCGCACAAATTTCTTCTTTTTTATTTCCAAATGAAATATCTCATTTATTTTCAAACTGAAAAGCCAACATCCGTTAGTACGCATTTAAATTTATATTTCATTAATTTACAGTTGTTTTCAGATTTTTAGATAATGACGACCTCTTCTAGTTACTTTTGCATATTGTGTCAAAAAATGACGTCACAACTGAAGCAGTATCTTAGTGTTTAGAATGTAAAGAATGGCTTTGGACAGATTGCAAAAAGCATCACGAGAGATCCAAGATTTCGAAAACGCATAATACCATAACAGTCGCAATTAATGATTCATTCCCTCCGCATGTTTTAAAAATCAGAGACAAGTGCACTAAACATCATTCAAAATTTAACCGATTTTGCTCGTTTCACGGGGTTCCGTGATGTATACAGTGTGTACAGCAAGTTCATAAACAGTGCAAGATGAGTCAATTAGCCG
>MJUU01037612.1:0-22939 GCA_002080025.1 Modiolus philippinarum
GGGGTCAACAGTATATATAGTCTCTAACATTGTTGCCAGTTTATTTCATATATTTCTCACATTGAGATAGTAAATTTTCACATTTTAAAGTTCGAGGTTTATCTGAGAACTTTAAAATGTGAAAATTTAACTATCGAGATGTGAGAAATTGTCGTAATAAACTGACACGAGACATTTACATGATTGACCAATTTCCAACTGAGATCAAATGATACCCATGTTGATTATCATTTCGATAACCCATTAGTCAGGAGGTGTTTATATTTGCTAGAAATTAGAGAAATAATGTTTCAATTTTAAGTGTAGATTAATTTTCTTGAACCTGGTAAGGATTTTAAGTAATTCAGACTTAGAACTTTTAATTAAATAGTGTAGGTCAGTTGAAGATTTTACACTCTGCATCATTTTAACAGACATATAACAATATACAACAGTTACAGAATGAATATTTTTTGCTTTCAGCTTGCACTTCAGTTTTTGGAGACTGCAGTTGCCAGAGGCCAATGGTTAATGTTACAGAATTGCCATTTACTTGTCAAATGGTTAAGGGAGTTGGAGAAACAGCTTGAAAAATTGACCAAACCTCATCCAGACTTCAGACTTTGGCTGACTACGGAACCTACACCAAGTTTCCCTATAGGAATCTTGCAGCGATCATTGAAGGTGAATATGGGACTTTTGAATCATGTTCAATCCAGTAACAAATCTATTTTTATACATAAAAAAATCAATTTATTAATACATTGAGTGGAATCACTAATTAATTAACACTGTTGAGCTAAGGGTGATTTATATTTATTCGATTTGTAGCACTTCAGGTTAATTATTATTCGTCACTCAAAACTTAATTAAAAAATTGTTATATTGGAAAAATTACAAGAGGTATTTCAATTTCATAAAAAGGTTGTTTTTTAAATAGTATATATTTATTTCAATAGATTTAGAAATCCGGTTTTCCTTCTTACTGGTATCTGAGGCTATCGTTTCCACCTTCAATTACACGAGAGTTTCCATCTCGAAAGTCTCGTATTAATGCAGATGTTTTGCAAATATAAAAACTGAATAAGCTATTTAGATTTCATTTGATGATTCCTATTTTTGTTTTAATTAAAGCTTCGTAGGTAATATGATTTTTTGAAATGTTTTTGGTGATATGTTGTAGTTTAAATTGATTTAAAAACAGGAAATATTCAAGTGATATTTAAAAATGGTTTTATCCATAACCTACCAAAAAATTTTCAGAACGTAAAAACAAAAAGTACAAAATGATATTGTGTGTATTGAAATATATGAATTTTTGTTGATAGGTCGTAACTGAACCACCTAATGGTCTGAAGCTCAATCTAAGAGGAACATACCACAGGATTCCAGCGACAGCTCTAGCAGAATGTCCACACCCAGCGTTCCCAGCTCTCGTCTTTGTACTGGGATTCTTCCACGCTGTTGTACAAGAGAGGAGAAAGTATGGTAAAATTGGTTGGAATATCGGCTACGACTTCAACGAATCTGATCATCGTGTGTGCATGCAGATCCTCAATACATACTTGACGAAAGCCTCAGAACAAGGTGAAACTAAAATACCCTGGAACAGCTTGAAATATCTTATTGGAGAGGTAGGTAAAAGCATGTATATGAAGAAATAAAGAGAGTTGACATGATGATCTTTGGAAGTGAAATCCAAAAAAGGTTTAATACAAAACACAAGGAAAGCCCAGAAAGTCACAACCCTTGATTCATGATTTATTGCTGATTAATGATATCAAAAATATTGACACCCCAACCCTTACACAAGTTACTACACCTCAACAATTTAAGCATCTTCTGCTATTATATTTCTTTTCAAGCAATAACAGTTTGATTTTTGAAATTATAGGTAACCCCATACAGTAAATCACAGTGACTTACATGTATATGTATATTGTGAGAAATGAGAGTCCAATTTTTTTACCTACATCAATTACCTGTGTAAGGAATATTCTTGTAATCAGGGGTGTTTTTTGTTGTTGTTGTTGTTTTTTTTTTGCTGACTGATTTCCACTGTTGACCGTCTTGAATTATTTATAAAAATTCCTCTATTATATAGCAATATTTGGCTTCCAGATGGTCACTTCTCCTTACTTTTTGTGGTAAGCGAAATCATTCCTGTATATTTTGGAAAATTCAGTCAACATTATATATACTTATTGACTGGCTATGAAGACAATATTGAGTGAATGGTTTCCAAGTCGCAACTATTTCTCTATGTGAATCAGTGAAATTAGTGATGTCTAGGGAAACTATAAACTATAGCCAATAAATAGTTAAATAGTTTAAAACACTTATTTACTGAAAATTAAGGCCTAATGGCAATGACATTGTCCCATAGTTTAAGGATGTCCGCTGGTCGTGTTTATGTATTTCTGTCAGATTTTCGTACTTCTCTGGTTTTATCCATTTAAAAGCTTAAGAATTTTTTGTCCAATGACCCCTAATTTTTTTCCATAATTTCATTTTATACGTCTTTCTGACCATTCTGACAAAATTTTATTCAGTTCGTGTTATTTTGTCATATTCATAATGGGATAAACATTGCTCATGTTAATCCTATAAAAAATGCAGAGGAGTTCCGTTTCCCGCCATTTTTTGAAACACTTGAATCTCAAAAATTGCACCGGTAACCTATTGATTTTTTTGGCTTAAATTGCTTCTTTGTTGATTTTCTAACAAAAAATCACATTTAATTGAAATCCTTGTTATTTTTAAATTGACCAGCGAACATCCTTAAAAGATTATGGAGTGGCAAAAGACTGTTTTACTGGTGACATCTCAATGGTGCCTTTATTGAAAAATAGTTGTTTTATTTTAACATAATGTAATAAGCAAAACATCTACTGAGATGTAATAAAAATATATCAACTTTGTTTAATTTTCAGGTGATGTACGGTGGAAGAGCTATTGATGACTTTGATAGACGAGTGTTGAAGACATATATGGATGAATACATGGGAGACTTTATCTTTGATACATTCCAACCTTTCCATTTCTATGTTAATGAGACTGTGGACTACAAGATTCCAGAAGATGGTCCGAGAGACAACTATGTTGGTATGTTGCTTTTGTCTTGGTTGATTTTCTAAAATTAAAAAAAAAGACATGTTTTGTTGTCAAGAAAAGCAGTGTTAAAAATAAGCACAAATTTGTTGGTCAGTGTTTATGAAATTTATTCTGCTATGCCATTTTGCTCCTAAAATTTTCACATCAATTTTCTAATCAAGTGTTTAAGTTCAAAAGGATGCCTCAAGTTTTATTGTACAAGGACCATGTTGGCCCCAAAATTGTGAGATAGTTTTTCTACCCTGAAGTGTTCAGGGTTTTCAAACCAAACCTCTTTCACTCATGCAATATGCAGTCATACAGGGGTTTTCAAACCAAATCACTTTCACTCATGCAATCGTACAAAGGTTCCAAACCAAATCACTTTCACTCATGCAATCGTACAAGGGTTTCCAAACCAAATCACTTTCACTCATGCAATCGTACAAAGGTTTCCTAACCAAATCACTTTCACTCATGCAATCGTACAAGGGTTTCCAAACCAAATCACTTTTCACTCATGCAATCGTACAAGGGTTTCCAAACCAAATCACTTTCACTAATTGTACAAGGGTTTCCAAACCAAATCACTTTTCACTCGTGCAATCCTACAAGGGTTTTCAAAACCAAATCACTTTCACTCATGCAATCCTACAATTTAAAAAAATCCCAAAAGAAATTTAAAAATTTCAAAAACCCGTTATCATTAAATGTGCTAGGAGCCTATAAGGGCTATTCCATTAAAATGGATGTGGGTAGGTAGGAAGGGACTTTCAAAGTACCCCCACAACCAACAAACTGTTTTTAGATAATTTTACATAAAACTAATGGGAACTTGCTAAGAATGACCTACGACCCATGTCCAATCATTAAACTTCCCTTCCTACACCCCCACATCCATTTTAACGGAATAGCCCTAACTGAATGACTTCAGATTAGAACTTTCCAGAATTTTCCTCAAATTACACTTACCAGAAATATAAAGAGTTAATGTGTATTCTATTGTAGATTTTATTGAGGGACTTCCCCATGCCAATACACCTGAAGTATTTGGTCTCCATCCTAATGCTGAAATAGGATATTATACCCAGGCTGCCAGAGATATGTGGATGAATTTGATAGAATTACAACCACAAACAGGTTAGTTAACTTGTAATCACTTTTTGTATTGAGATGAATGGTTAGTCTGCCGTGAGTTTTAGTTTTCCTCAATGTAAGCGGCGTCCAACATATCTTGTTTTGTATTTTGTCAGCTTTGTTAATCCACAACTTTTTCAAAACAAAAGCTATTTTTAACTCAAACTCCATGGTTTCTTTGTCACATATCGTATAGCGGGTTATTTTGACGGGTGTAATTTCGGTTCATAATATGTGTTGATCAACATTAAAAATTAAAGAAAAGAATGATTATTGTCATTTGATTTAAGATATTTTTATTGCCATTAATCAGTTATTTAGTTAATTATATGTAATTTATAGTACCTGCATTTTCAATAATTTTAAATATTTGTCACCTACACAGCTTGGCCTGAATACAAACTTAAAACTTGCACAATTAATAGAAATATCCAAGCCGTTTTGACAAATATAAATTAATCTCCAAATGAAACAATTAAAAATATGAAAAATTTCACGTACTTGTTTAAATATACAAGCTGTAGAATAAAATATGGCGGAATTTATTTTTGGCGATTCAAGCTGGACCACTAAAATACGCCAAAATTAGCACCCCGCGAAAATAACCCGCTTTACGGTAATCAAATTGTGCACATTATACTTAAAATTTTTTATTTTAATAAAGAGCCAGAAAAACTCATTTGTAAGTGTATATGATGCATGTGCCATCAAACAACTTAATTTTTGAAAAAGCAGTAATGAAATGTGCTTCAACAAGAGAAATATAAAGACGATGATAGCGCCAATCCACAAAATAAGGTATTGGGTTGTTAACAAAGAGGCACAACAAGGTTTAAGGTTTATTGTACCACATTATATTACTCTCACCTGAGTTTAACAGGTGAAAACGCATCATTTTGACTATGTTTTCATATTTTTACATGTACCATATTGATCATGTGACGATCTTGTCAATTCTAGGCAGGGGTTAACAGTAGGTTCTGTTGCCTGCGTTCATGCAGTGGCGACATATAGGGATCACTATCTGTCGTCTTGCATCATCATGCATGTCGCTGTCACAAAAATTTGTCGCATTGTTCTCAGGAACCATGTATCCGAGCCTTCTGCAATTTGGCATGGAGTATCAGTATGGGGATCTATACAGCATAATAGAATTGGGGATATCTCTCGCATGCCCACTTCCTGTTTGACGGAACTTGAATTTTTTTTTGTGTTACAACGCAGGAGACACAGGTCTTCTGTGGAAGACTAACTACTAAGTATTTTATATTCATGCTTCACAAACTGCTGTCTAGATAAATGTTTATAGACTTCCAAACCATCAAATTTTTACATGTATTTTGATTCTGTTAAACAGGAGATTCAGGAGGTGGAATTAGTAGAGAGGAGTTTATTGGCAAGGTTGCACAGGAAGTACTTAACAAGATCCCTGCAGAGTTTGAATTAGACAAAATAAAGAAGAAATATGGTATTGAAGTGACACCGACCACAGTGGTATTGTTACAAGAACTGGAAAGATTTAATAACCTTCTAAATAGAATGAGGAAATCACTTAATACTCTACAGAAGGTGGATATTTTATTTTAAATCTTTTTAATCCAAATTGCTATTGCAACGTTCAATTTCATTGGTCAACGTCATGAACAACATTTAATTTCTCAATAAACACTTCTTGTGCATTAATACTCCTCGAAGTAAAATAGTGCAGTATATGCCAACATGAAATTCAGTGACAACATTGTTTCAATTGAAAGGATGGAATTATAAGAAATTAAAGTAATATGGGGAGGTTTATGGATGTGTAAATGCAACCTTTCTCTCGCAAAATTTACATAAAGTCCTTTGGATTTAGTGTTACATTATCTTTTTGTAATTGTACAAGAAATATAGTTTCTATAACGAGAACTAAGTTGATTATGAAATTTCTCACATCGAGTTAAATAAATTTTGCAGATGTTTGAAAACGAGGCTTGCCGAGTTTTTAAACATTTGAAAATTTATTTAACAAGATGTGAGAATTTTCATAATTAACGTGTTTAAGTTGTAGAAACTTTTTCTCTAATGACATAATGTAAAACACCGAGGATTGTGTTCCGAATAGATTTGGCTGGAAATTCCACGCGAGTTGTTCTCTCACTAGTGACGAGAAACATTTTTATCACATCCGTCAGGCGTTGGTTAAATTTGCTAGAAATTAGAGAACATTTTTACTTTAACTCCTGGAGCAAAGAATATAAATGACTTGTTTGTTAATATTTATAGGCCCTACAGTTCTTCTATAACCTTAGACAAGCATGTAATTATTTGAATATGTTTTAAACTATAAATACAATTTTAGGCCTTGGTTGGTGAAGTTGGTATGAGTAGTGAATTAGATGATGTAGCTAGAGCACTGTTTAATGGATTAATTCCATCTATCTGGAGAAGACTGGCTCCAGATACCCTCAAATCACTGGGTAACTGGATGATTCATTTTGAGAGAAGATTTAAACAGTATAACTCATGGGTAAGTATTACTTAAACAAAATCGGAATTATAGTAACAAATCCGTGTAATGGTTTTGCATAACTTATCTGTAATGTTCCACTTACCTTTAATGAGCTTGACTTAATTTGAATGGATTAACTTACCCGTAAATGGCTCAACTAACATGTAAAAGGGTTAACTTGCCTGTAATTTCCTAGACATACTTGTAATGGCCATGGGCATAACTTACTTGTAATGGGCTTTTCTTACATATAATGGAGTTGAACTTTCCTGTAATTGGGTAACCTAACTGTAATTAACTAACATGTAATGGGCTAAGCTAACTTGCAATTGGGTTAACTAACCTGTAATGGAGTGAATTTGTCTGTAATTTTCTTAACTGATCTGAAAAAAAGGTTAACTTACCTGTAATTTGATTAACTTTAGTGTAATGGGCCAAGCTTACCTGTTATGAGCTTAACTTACCTACAATTTGATTAAGTTGTCTGTAATCAGGCCAACTTACCTGTAATGAGTTTACTATTACACAATTAGGTAAACTTACCTGTAATATGGTTAACTTACCTGTATCAGGCTAATCTTACCTGAATTGGGCTGAACTTGCCTGTTATGGGCTCAGGGTGCCTGTAACTGACCTTTTATTTGGGTATCTTACTTATAATGTATGGTTAACTTACCTGATTAAGGCTCATCTTACCTGAATTGGGCAGAACTTGCCTGTTATGGGCTCAGTGTGCCTGTAACTGACCTGTAATTGGGTTATCTTACTTATAATGGTCATTTCTTGAGTAATTTGAATGAGGAAATAATGGTCTGTAGCATGCTGTGAGCTTACATATAAGCACAATCCTTCAAACTGATATAGGCAAATACTGTGGTAGTATTTTTATTTGTGAAATCTCTTTCAACCGTCTTGTCTCGATTTATTCGACGGCCAAAATTTTCGACACTTTTCATTTTTTCAGAAAAGTCAAAATTTTGATATCTTCAATTTTTCGACCATCTTCAAAAATCGTCTGATGAAAAAAATCAAAAGTTGATTAAAAAATCAAAAGTTGATTGCTTGGAAAGGAAATTACAATAATTATTTCAACAACACTGTTCAGGATGTACAAACATCGTTTTCTTTGTTAATATTATCAGTTCGTTACCTTATATATTCAATAAAATATTTTTCACATGTTTTATTTGAAAAAGATCGTTCCAGACATGAATGGTTTGTTTACTTCCTTGTTCAAAGGGAGATAAATGAAGGTCACTTCCTGTATTTAAAAAAGAAATAAATTAGGAATTTCAAAGCATTTGCTTAATGAATAAACTGAAATTATTAAATAAAATTTGTATAAAAATAGGATTTTTAATTTTTTATTGTTATAAAGTACATTAAAAGTGACTGAATGGTCAGTGTCAGGTGATAGTCACTTGATTGACGGCCATTTAAGGTATTACCCACGCTTGGCACTTGAGTAAAGTGTCACCTTTAATTATATTTCAGGGCCTCAATTAGGAGTGGATATTAGATAGATGATATTACAATAAAACAATATGACAAGCTGTTGTCAAAACAAGTGTCCCAAGCCCAAGTTAAGTTGTCAATTAAATAAATTGCTATCAAAGTGAATTCATGTCTTCTATTACTATACTTGCTTTTTTAAAATTAATAATCAACTCCACTTCTGTTTTCTTTGCAATTTTTATTGATTTCCCCGTATTGTACCCCTGTAAACACATTTTTGTTAAAAATAGATACCAGAAATCATTGTTTGTTCTGGATCAATACACAACAAAGTGATTACCTTTTTATGACAGCTTGTGTGTACAAATTACTATGACATCTTAGTAAAAGCTTATTGCATTGTGATTAAATGGGTTTTATTAAAATTATCTAATCATAATAATGGCAATACATGAGTCTAATGAGAGAAAATCAGACCACCTTGATCACGTGATTCAGTCCAGGTAAAATGTAAACAACGTGTTGTTGAATAAGTTTTAAATAAATAATAAAACAATAATAAGTCTGAATAGCTTTATTTAGATAATAAAAACAACACAAATACTGCATAGTTTTATTAAAAAGATATAACAGGCATTCATAATTAGGTAACTGTTACTGGCAAACATTGGGACTGATAACATAAGCGCCGATCGCCGATTTCTGTTGAAATCTGCCCTGAAAATATAAAAAAAAAATCATATTTTTCGACGTTTTTTCAAAATCCCCAAAAAGTGGTGAATCTGAGTGTCAAAAAATTTGAGTAATTACGGTATGAGATCCGCAAAAATAAACCCCAAGAACAACAGTACTTCACAATAGAATTTTTGTATTGAAATAACATAATTTGATGTTTGTTTTAGGTAAATGAAGCTGAGCCATCAGTCATGTGGTTATCAGGTCTACACATCCCAGAATCCTACCTTACAGCTTTGGTACAGGCAACATGTCGTAAGAATGGCTGGCCTTTAGATAAATCTACCTTGTATACATCTGTAACTCAGTGGCAGAAAGCAGAGGATGTCACAGAAAGAGCACACCAAGGTAAGATTGGATACCAGATCAAGAATCATTTTATATAACATGTGGGGTGTCTGTTTATATGAAAACTAACAATTATATCTGTGGTGAATAGTATAGACCATTGATGTCACTCTAGGGTTCAACACTAACACTAGCTCTCTTGCCCCAGGCTAGTAAAATTTGACAAAGGGCTTCTACATTTTGTAAACTCTTAGTCCTCTGGGCTACTAAAATTTTGATTTATTTCGGGTCAAGTAACATCACAACCAGACCAGAGGAATAAAGACATTTTGTAGTCTTTTTTCACAACAGAAAAAAGTTTCAAACACTTGAGTTGCCACTCATATATGAAAAAAAAAAAAGAGTTGAAGCACCATGCATCATATAGAATATATACATGTTAAAACATTCAAGAAAAAGATTTGTTCATTGATGCATAGATTTGTAAGACGGAGTGCAATATGTGAAAACAATGCAATTTACAGTTCCATTTTATGATTTGTCCAAATTGTTTCTATTGTTTTTATACCCCGCAACACGAAGTGGGGAGCTATTATGTGATACCCTCAGTCATGTGTCTGTCCGTCCGTCCGTCCATCCGTCTATCCCTTGAAGGTTTCCGACTAATAACTTGTGAATGAAATAGCACAAGGTCTTCCAACTTGGTATGTAAGTCGTTTACTAAAAAACTCAGGTCAAGATCAATTTTGGATTCAGGGGTCCAAGGGGTTCTGGAGTAATGCTCCTTGAAAATTTGAAATTTTGCGAATTTTAGGGTTTCCGACTGAAAACTTGTGAACGATATAACACAAGGCTTTCAAACTTGGTATGTGAGTTGTTTACCACAAAACTCAGGTCAAGCTCGATTTTGGGTTTAGAGGTCCAAGGGATTCTGGAGTTATGCCCCTTGAAACTTTGAAATTTTGCAAATTTTAGGGTTTTGTACCCATAAACTTGTGAATGAAATAACATACTGTCTTCAGACTTGGTATGTCAATTGTTTACCACAAAACACAGGCCAAGTATACTTTTGGATTCAGCGGTACACATAGTTTTGGAGTTATGCCCCTTTTAACATAGAAATTTTGTGGAATGTGGAGAGATATCATGTAATGCACCATTACTATTTTTTTAATGTTAGAAATTTATGAAGACACATTTCTAGACATTAAATTGAGAAATTAGTTTTGTTGTCATAATTTTATGTTCAGATTTTGAGATGGTATAAAAATGGCTGAAATCAAACAAAATGATTAGGAATACTAGCTTGAAAAATTGTAAACACCTCTTCTTTGGCAATATTTGGAATTTACAGATATTTGATACTTTATGGATATTGTAGGATGTTTTGTGGATGGGCTGTTCTTAGAAGGAGCAGGATGGGACAGAGAAAACAGCTGTTTGATCCGACAGAAACCTAAACAATTGATTGAAGAACTTCCTGTATTGAAAATTATACCCATTGAAGCTCACAGACTCAAATTACAGGTAAGATCGCAGAAATTATTATGATTATTTTATTCATAAGTATTTCAGAGATACAAATCTTGCTTACTTGCGGTGTGGGGGTAGAGAGTATGTGTGTGTTGCATGAGTGTAGCAGAGTTAATGAGGGATGCATGGCTGACATAGATGCAAGCTGTGGAAGTAGAGGTAGAGGTGGTTGGGAGATGCAAGTTAGATGTAGTGAGTGACACCAATACAAGCCATGCTCAGCTGGGAAGTAGAGGTAGTGAGGGAGTGCATTATTGCTGCAGAGGTAATTATGGATGCATGGTTGACACAGCAATAAGCCCTTCTTGCTTTTTATCAAGGAAGATGAATGTATGAGGGAGAGAAAGTGTTTGATACGTGGGTGATGCCAATACAAGCCTTGCTCTGTTGGGAGTTGAGGTAGAGATGGTGCAGGGTTTCTTGGGCGAGGTAGAAATGATAGGGAAGTGCACGAGTGAAAAAGATAAGATTTGGTGGGGAGATGTATGGATGAACTACAGGTAATTAGGGAAAGTACTAGTTAAGTAGCAGTAGTGGAGAGATGTATGGGTGAAAGTTTTTAAACCTGATTTCAAATTTTGCTTTCATGATGTTTCCCTTTACAAAGTGTTCAGGTTTTCCTTATTTTCTGTTTTTTACCACCCTCCACACATTCTCTGTTTGGAATGCAATATTTGAGAATTTTTTATACCGCATTATCATTTAAAAATGAAACTTAAGGCTATTCAAAAAAAATTTGTTTCTCGAGCCCCACCTGCATCTGCAAAAAATGTGTGGCCACATAACAACTTTCTTTTCAATTTTCACCAGCTTTTTAGCTTACCTGGCCTAAAAGGCCATGTGAGCTATTGCCATCACTGGGCGTCAGTTGGCGTCCATCCGTCGTAAACTTTTTCAAAAATCTTCTCCTCTGAAACCGCTGGGCCAATTCGAACCAAACTTGGCCTGAATCATCACCAGGGTATCTAGATTCAAAATTGTGTTCTATTAGTCCGTGGACCAAACAACATGGCTGCTGTTACTAAAAATAGCACATAGGGGTAAATTGCAGTTTTTGGCAAATAACTCAAAAGCCATTACAGATATCAAAAATCTGACAGGAGTAAAAGTGATCAGCATAACAAGATCTACCTGCCCTGCAATTTTGAAGAAAATCCGAAAACCCGTCTTAGAGTTATTGCCCTTTTTCAGTGAAAATTTCAAATTTTTTATGTTCTTTATTTTTTATCACAAAAACTATAACAGATAAAGGTCAACTTTAAATTGCAAAAATGTTCAGCATATCAAGATCTACCCACCTGGAAATTTTGAAGAAAATCTGACTACCCATATAGGAGTTTTTGCCCTTTATTGGTCAAATTTAAGAAATTTGATACGTTTTGTCATCAAATTAAAAAATCTTCTCCTCTTAAGCCACTGGACCAATTGTTACTAAACTTCATCTGAATCATCACCAGGGTAAACAGTTTCAAAATTGTGTTTGATTAGTCCAAAAACCAAGCACGTGGCTGCTGTTACTAGAAATAGAACAATGGGCATTTTTTTGCAAATAACTTGAAAACCATTACAGATATCAAAAATCTGATTGGGAGTGAAAATAATCAGCATGTCAAGATCTACCCGCTCTGCAGTTTTAAAGAAAATCCGAAAACTAGTGTTGGGAGTTATTGCCCTTTTTCCGTAAAATTTTCTAAATTTTAATATATTTTATTTTTTATTTCAAAAAGTTTAACAGATAGAGGTCAAGTGTTAATTGCAAAAATTTTCAGCATATCAAGATTACCCACCCTGAAATTTTGAAGAAGATAAAAAAAATCTTTGCAGGAGTGGTTGCCCTTTTTCATGGAATTTTCAAATTTTGTCCTCTTTTTATTTCCATAATTAGAGAAGATGAAGGTTAAGTGTAAATTGATAAAATGTTCGCCATGCTGTGGCAACTTGTTAACTGGTGTATAAAATTATTCGTTGACCACCATTTTCAAAATGGCTGCCAAAAAAAGGCGGGAAAATTCAACATTGTCCGATTTCAATGAAATTTGGTTTCCAAGTGGATATTGATGTTGCGACTTCAAAACAGATACTGAAAATTGTTAGTTGACCGCAATTTTCAAAATGGCCGCCAAAAAAGGCGGGTAAATTCAACATTGTCAGATTTTAATGAAATTTGGTTTCCAAGTGGATATTGATGTTGTGAATTCAAAACTGATGTAAAGAATTGTTCTCTGACTGCCATTTTAAAATGGCTGCCAAAAAAGGCCGGAAAGTTCAACATTGTGTTTCAATGAAATTTGGTGTCCAAGTGGATAAAGATGTTGGGACTTCAAAAGGTGTGTTGAAAATTGTTTGTTGACCACCATTTTCAAAATGGCCACCTAAAAGGCGGGAAAATTCAACATTTTCCTATTTCAATGAAATTTGGTTTCCAAATAAATATTGATGTGGCAACTTAAAAATATGGTTTTAGAAATTGTTGTTGACCGCCATTTACAAAATTATGTCACAACTTCAAAACTGGTGTTGAAAGTGGTCATAAGCAAGAACATTTTTGTCAAAAAAGTGCAACAAAGAAATACAGTAAAACAAGATCAGACTTTAAATACAGTTCAAGATATTGGTTGTGTTTGAGCTAACAAAGTTTGAGAGACTCAAGTACTGTATAACTTAAAATGTTACCTTCATTGTGGCAACTGAAAGCCAGGTGAGCGATACAGGCTCCTGGGAGCCTCTAGTTTTTTTTGCCAGTATAACTTACTGTTAATTTCATAAATGTGGTTAGTAATCCTATTGCTGAGAGAATTGATCAATAGGTTGGTGTCTTTGCCTAAAATGTTTACAAAAGACATTTAAATATTCCTCAATAGGTCATTGATTTTATTCATAGGTCAGGCATTTTAATCACCTTGGATGAAGCATGGTGTTCAACCAACCTGAACAAAAATACTCACTTTAGGAATTACTGTAAAGTACATCTCAACTATTACCTAGGTTTTGAAATATCAAGGATTAAGAGGAAGGATAAAATCTAATTATAGTACTAGTGGTTTAAACAGTACACCTGGTTAATTTATGAAAAATGCATGTTTATCCTCAATTGGCCTTTCCAATATAAAAAAAACAAGTTTGGGTGAACTTAACTTGTTTCTTGTTGAAATTTACATCAGGTAAACTGGTCCATATCCAGGACAAATACAATGAATGGGTATGTTAACTTTCTTCCTTGAAGGTCAAACTTTTTGAGGAACTTTTAGTGTACATTCAGTAATAGAAAAAAGTGTTGTAAATCAAATTCTGCTTGCAGATAATATTACTATTTACACTCTCATTATTTATTTTCTGTTGCCCAAATATATATGTTTATTTATATTTAGGCTGGCTGAACACCTCTGACACTTAATCAAAAGGGATTTTAAATGTCTGACCTATAAAATCAATGACCTATTGAGGAATATTTAAACCTCTTTTGTAAACATTTTAGGCAAACACATCTACCTATTGATTGAATGTAACAACAATTGATTGACAGACCAGTATTGTGAAAGTAACTGTAAAGCTCAAAATCTTAACAAAACCTCTAAGTGCTTCTTCCAATATCTTAGTTTTTAAACTGAGATGTATCAAAAATGTGTCATAAAAGTGAAATCTAACTTAGGGCTTTTCCAGAAAAAAATGTACAGGGGGGCAGGAACGCAAATTATTTATTTTTACCTTGGTGGGGGTGTTAAACTTAACTATACTTATTGCTTATATCTGAAAAAATAATTAAAATTATGGTGGTGGTACCCTAAATTGTGACTGGCGTTCCTGCCCCCCTGTACATTTTTTCCTGGAAAAGCCCTTAGTTTTCATTTACATCCAAGAAACATTAAAATAAAAATAAAAATCACCCACATTTAATTTAAGGGAGTACGAGCCTCAGATTTCAGAAGCATTCTATGTCCTCGGGTTTCATCCATTCAAACAGTGCTAAAATATTTTGCACATGGATCACATTTTCTTGGTCATAAGTCACTTTAAAATATGACCTCTCATATCTCATAAATTCCTACATGGATTATTCAAAATTTTTTGCTCAAGTTGTTCCATTAGTAGTGCTCTTCAAGACAAAAGGTCAGAATTTTAATTCTAATTACAAAATTTTTGAGACTCGTACTCCCTTAAAATGAAAAGGCTTGAGAAACAATTTATTTTGAATGGCCTAAAGTACTTAATAATTGTAATTTTGTTTGGATGAATTACAATAGCACTAATTCTTCAACATGTATGAAATTTTAATTTTACAATTCATCAATGTCATATTATTGGTAAAAAGTAGACTGATTTATTACACAGTGTCAACTTTAGTGCTTCAAATCCTTGAGAGTACTTAAAGATGGAAGTAAAACTGTGAAAATCACATACTTCAAAGTACTTGAAACTCAGGAAAAAGTCTTTGAAATCCTTAAAATCTACTTTTGTAGTAAAAAATAAAATTGGTCTTTATTTTTATTTTTCATCTTAAGATATACATAAAATAAATGATATTAATCTTGGAACCTTGGATGCATATGCATACGCAATTGATAAAAACAATTCAATGACGGAAAACATATAAAATAAATACGGAAATTACAATTTTTTGTTGGAATTTTGAGGGGGGGGGGGGCTCTTAAAGAATTCAAAAGAAATTAAGGGTGGGGATGCTTATAGGTGCAGGGGCACTTATTGCGGCAGAGTCCCTTAATACAAGGAATGCGCTAAACCCATGGTATGGCTGTTGGGGGGATTAGGGTGAAAGGGGGTCTGTTTTTCTATATGATAAAATAGATCTAATTTTGATGCACATCATTCTATTAATTTCTATTTTCAGAATACATTTAAGACACCAGTATATGTTACATCGCAGAGAAGAAATGCTATGGGTGTTGGACTCGTATTTGAAGCTGATTTAGCTACGACAGAACACATCAGCCATTGGACACTACAGGGTGTATGTCTCACTCTAAATACAGACTAATTCTTAATGGACTTTCCGTTAACATGCAGTGATAAATACAGACTATTTTGTAATGATATTTTCTGGATAAAAACTTAATGTGGTGTATTTTGAAGATTATTTGTACATACAAGTGACATACATGTATAAAGAATAATCTTGTGTGTTGGTGATCAAAATGTACAAAAAGTAGAAATTTGGTGCAAGTATTTCAAAACCAACTTCATTTTTTTAAAGTGCTTCATGCCATCAATAATAAATAATACATTCATTTACAAATTTGAATTTTATAGGGCATTTAATTTACATGTATGTTGAAATTAAAAGAAATAATATGCACCTAAGGAAAAAAATGGTTTTTGTTAAATTA
Organism: Modiolus philippinarum; assembly: GCA_002080025.1. NCBI lineage: Eukaryota > Metazoa > Mollusca > Bivalvia > Mytilida > Modiolidae > Modiolus > Modiolus philippinarum. Next base: position 16,051 of record MJUU01037612.1, read on the forward strand.
TTTGTTGAAAAGAAAAGATTATTGGAAAGATAGATCTTGAGATCATATATTTTCTGCATCTCTTTTAATTGAATCCGTCCAGTCCAACCAGAATTGTTTTACATTCTTATTTTGCAGATTAAATCACCTTTGATTAAGTCCGTCCAATCCAACCTGAATTATATATTTATATTCAAATTACTTTATTTTTAATATTATTTTTTATACAAGTTATTTTGATATTTGCTTTATTTCTTTTATGGTTCTCAATGTATAACCTATAACTCCGTCAATTTTGACTTTAAATATATATTGTAACTAATTTAAAGCATGAGTAATTTTTTTTGTTAATAGGAGCCTCTGCTGTGACGTCACAGGCTTGAGAAATTTCTTGGCAAGAAATCATAGTTACTTATAAGGGTGATAAAATTGTCATTTTCAAAAACTCCTTAGAATTTGTTATTTGAGTTAAGGCCATAGTTTTTACATTTTTAGTTTTACGAAAATTTCAGGCAATGATCATGGGTAGGAGGACGGAAAAAAAATAAAAATTAAAATCTCAACGGATCATTTCATTTTTTTTCATAAATCAGAGCTAATCAAGAATGTGATGACTCATGTTTTTGAAGATGGTCTCTTAGGTTATAAATCAATTCAATAGTGTTGAAAATAATTGAATTAGAACTGAAGTACTAATTAAAATTGATTAAGAGCACAAAGTAATGTTTTTTTTTAAATTAGTTATGCATAAATTTATTTTTTCTGCAGATAAAAATACAGGGTAGGAGGAAATAAAAAATAAAAATTCAGGAATTTTCAATTTTATTTTTTTTCCAATTTGCCAAAATTTGGGGTCGGTCGGAGTCGTAAAACTAGAAATAAAAAAATAATGGCCTAAATCGATAATTCCTTTTGATCTCTATTACGAAATGTTTAAACTTTTACAGGATGGGAAACAATTTTCAGCTGTTATGTTCAATGTGAAAATTCACATTTTTGAAATGCACATTAAAAAATATTGGCCAATTATTTTTTTTTAAGTAAATCGGCAGAAAAAATCTGAATATCCCAATGTTTAACATGCATTTTGCAGATCCAAAATCGTGCATATATTAAAAAAAAATGTTATCAAAGTTATCAAAGATAAAACATTCTATTCCAATGGTATATAGTGGTAATTCTCCAGCTTTGCAAGCCAAAAGTGCTAATTTGCATATGTAAATTAGATTTTGTAACATCATTAATTGGATTCATAGAAGCTCCTATAGATTGTCAAAAAAATGAGCAGGTTTACTATACGCTGCATTGCCATCTATAATTACCAATCATAACTGGCTCTTCTGTTCTACAAGTAAGTAGTGTAATGAAAACTGGTGAATTTATTTTAATGTATTTTTACAAAAGCAGTTGTGATATATATATATATTTGTTTATTATTATTTTTACTATTGTTGATGATTGAAGAATTCCAATTATTTAACTGTTTTATTTTGGAAGTTGAAGTTTAAAATAAAATTAATATATATGATGTTGTCTTGCTTTACTTTTTAATACTTTTTTTGAAGTTGTTCATTCATCCTTTCATCTGCACACATCTATTTTGAGTTAGGGCTATTCCAAGACAAGAGGCTCTCAAGAGCCTGTATCGCTCACCGGGGTCATGCTGACGCAATAAGTCAAAATAATCGCAACGTTTAAGGTTCTCGCTTTCAAATTTGTTTATTGACTGTTTAAGGGTCTCATTTTGAAGTTTGCTGATGTTATATGATCCAAAATTAAACTATGTTCCCTACTGGCAGCTGTTTTTGATGGGGCGAAGACCAACTGTCACCTTTCTTGAAGAAGACCATGTAAGGATAATTGTGCCTCACTTTGGTTCCGATTGGCATAGTATTTTAAGAGGAGATCTTTAAACGATTTCCCATGGGGTCCAAGATAATATAATGTTCCCCGCTGACTGCCATCTTGGATGCTATGCCGACATGCCAGACACATTTTATGAAGGGGACCAAGTAAGGACCATTGTGACTAAGTGTGATTCCAATTGGCCATGTACTTTCAGAGGAGAAAATCTATGAATATGTTTCCCTATAGGGTTAATGTTAAAAACATGTTCCCTCCTGCAGCCATCTAGGATATAATGTGGACTTGCTGAACACATTTTTAAAAGGGGCCGCCTAAGGACCATTGTGACTAAGTTTGGTACCAATTGGCCCAGTATTTTCAGAGGAGAAGATTTTTGCAATATTGTCCAATTTTGGACAAAGTTCCCCGCTGGAGGACATCTTGGATGACGTGCAGACTTGCCGGACAAAATTTTTAAAGGGGACCATCGAAGGACTATTGTGACCAAGTTTGGTTCCAATTGGCACAGTGGTTTCAGAGAAGATCTTTGAATGTTTTTCTATAGGGTCCAATGTTAAACCGCATTCCTGCTGGCGGCCATCTTTGATATGATATGGACTTGCCAGACATTTTTTTAAAAAGGGGCCACCTAAGGACCATTGTGCCCAAGTTTGGTTTCAATTGGCCCAGCGGTTTCAGAGAAGATGTTTGAATGAAAAGTTTATGATAGACAGACCACTGACGTAGTGATGGCAAGGCATAGCCATGCAGGTCAGTTATAAAGTTATGCAGGCAATGAAGTTAAGATGCTACTTGAATATTTATTTGGGAGAGATGTTTGCAAGGTGGGCAAACAAAAATTACCAAGGCATAGCCATGCAGGTCAGAAAGTTAAGCAGACAATAAAGGTAAGATGCTACTTCAGTATTTATCTGGGAATGATATTTCCATGGTGGGCAAACATTGACTGACTGGGACTTACAACATGTATTTATAAACAATTATTATTAATTTGTGAAATAAGTATAGTTTGTGATAGTATTTTTGCAAAAAAAAAATGTAAAAATTTGTACAAAAAACACTTTTATGCTCTTGATTATGTAACAAATAATTATTTTAAATAAAGAGATAGCAGCGAATTTCTCTAAAACTTAAAAGAGAAAAGTACATTAACGAAGATTTGAAAACAGATTTTAATAACCCCTAACCCTATGGCATTGATTTTTTTTGTGTGTGAAAGAGAGTCAATAATTACAACACAGGCAGTTGGATTTTCTTCAAAATTTCAGAGTATGTAGATCTTGATATGCTGAACATTTTTGCAATTTACACTTCACCTCTATCTGTTACAGTTTTTGAAATGAAAAAAAATAAAAAAGGCTTAAATTTTGAAAATTTTACGGAAAAAGGGCTGTAACTCTGAGACGGGTTTTCCGATTTTCTTCTAAATTTCAGGGTAGATAGATCTCATCATTCTGAACAATTTTACTTCTGTCAGATTTTTGATATCTGCATCGGTTTTTGAGTTATTGGCTAAAAACTGCAATTCACCCCTAGGTTCTATTTTTAGCACCGGCGGCCATGTTTTTCATCGGATCATGATAAAGTGAGGATCGTTTGTACAGGACATGTCATAGATGATTACTATAAAGTTTCAAACCAATCCCTCCAGTAGTTTCAGAGGAGTAGATTTTTTAAAGTGAGCCATACTAAACTATTACGGACTTTTTAAGGAAATGTAACTCTGTCAGTCAGATGCGAACTGGTTAACGTGAATTGTACTGGTACCTGTGTATTATTTAACGAGTAAACGATAGTAATTGTCATGGTATATTATATCATTTATATATTTTGAAAACATTTTTAAATGTTACCTTAGGTTAATAAAATGTAACAAATAAAAAAAATCTATATAAAGCATTATTATACAATGATAATTGGGACTACATGTAACAAAAATAAGCGAATGCTTCAAACAAGGACTTGTATACGTCCTTGCTTCAAAATACAGTTGACTACACAACACACAAATTTGTTACACACGTGATGCATACATCACCATCAGGTCATTTCTTACGTAATTTAGCCACAGGTATCACAGGCGAAAATTGTTTATTGCCACAATCAACATCAGGGATGGCTGTCAAAGGGTCATAAAATAATTGAACCAGAAACAGTCTGCTCTATTCAAAATTGATTTTTTTTTATTTTTTGTAATATAAATTATAATAAATTGTTCATTTTTAAAAGTAGTTGTATTTTAAAATATTGACAAACAAAATAATATGAACCACAATTAATGTTGTTGGGTCATCACAATCTAGCTGTCGCCATATTGCCTGTTGTCGGGTGTAGAATCAGTGAAAATGACGATTTTCAAATCAATTTTGACGAGATAAGATCTTTATCTTAAGTGAAAAGAATTACACCGACGGATAGCCTATTTTATCTATTTTCACCACATAGTTGTACAAATTAGAAAAGTGTATTAGTTCTGTCGCAATTCAGTTCTAAATAAGGGACACTTCACAGAAAATACGATATTTACAATGACTTAAATAGGGAATACTTGTGAAAATATTTGAAATTTTAGAATCAATTTTGACGAGACTAAATATCTTCCTATTCTCATAAAAATTATACCAAAAGAAAGAGAAATTTATGTAGAATAAGCACATAGTTGTACATTTTAAAGAACGCAATTCTAAATCTTGGTATTTTCTAGTTTTTACAATCTATCGTTATATTTCTATGTACAAAATACGACAATCCACAGGTAGCCACTTTAGTCACGTGACTGGTCGATGACGCTAATAGTTTAACATGTAACGACGGACGGACGGACGGACGACGAACGCCAAGTGATGGCAAAAGCTCATCCTGGCATAGCCAGGTGAGCTAAAATGAGGTAAAGGGGGTTGGACAGCACTTTCTTCCACACCCTACCACCCATACATTTTTTTTCATATATATAATATGCAATATGCCTAAACCCCACCTTCCATCCTAAAATATATAATGTGCTGTCCAACCTCCATACAATTTTTCCTAGATTAGCCCTTAAAAGAAATACAGGAAATTTGTCAAGATGTGAAAAACACATATAATTTGGTAACATTTTGTTAGGGCTGTTCTTTTGAAACATGTATGGCACCAAGGGAAGGCTCGTTTAAATTTATGATTGGTGAAAAGTCCATTGGGAATGAATATGCTAATTCAATTTCAAAATTACTTTTGAGGGAGGCTATACCATTTTCTTGGTGTCTGACGGCTTGAACTAATATAGCTCGTACACCATGGAAGTGTCTAACCCATTTTCTGGTCCCTTTGGTAAGTTTAAACATAGTTCGACCTCGATAACTTGGATACCCATCTAGCTTGAACTGTTTTTACTGGTCCTTTTGGTGTTGGAGCCATCGAAAATCAACTGTATATGTTTTAATAGGGTCTGTTAAGGATGTAGTAAGGTGAGGTTTTTGCAATTTTAAAAGTCATTCGGATTTCTCTGATTTTATCCAGTATTACTATGTAAAATATTTTGCCCCATTACACCTAATTTTCTAGTCATCAAAGTCTTCAGAAGCTCATTTTAAGCCAGTAAGCAAGATTTTATTAGATTGTAGATTTTCCTTCCATGTAAAACAAATCAATATTAGGTCCATGCTATACTAAGGTAAAAGTCCAAGAGAGCCCTTCCCGCCATTTTTCAAAATGTGAAATATCTTGAAAACAAGGCCCATAACCTATCAATATTTTTAGCCTACTTTATTCCTTTAACAACGCTCTTTCCATTTAGGGTATTAATTTAAAATCGTAGATTTATAAAATTTCACCTTAATACATCCTTAAGTCTCGTCCAATTTTGAAACTTCCGGGCACATAAGTTGTACCCGGAAGTTGCATTTTTAACAAAAACTTTGAATGTCATAATCCTTATGCGTCATATTTTGGCGGGAAACGTTTTCAAATTACAATTTTATCGTGATTTCTCGGTGTCACATGACGAGACTTACAGACCCTATCGACCTGCCCTGACATAATCATTGAAACTGAAGCCACATTGAATAGAAGAAATTCAGAATATTTTTTTGAAAAGCTACAAGCAATAGTGACCCCCGTTTAAACTGAACCCTGATTAACCAGAAATCTGTCTACATTGAACTCTGATTATATCAGAAACCTGTCTACAGTGAACCCTGATTTAACCAGAAAACAGTCACATTGAACCTCGATTTTACCAGAAACCTGTCTACATTGAACCCTGATTATACCAGAAACATGTGTACATTGAACCCTTATTTAACCAGAAACCCGTCTACAGTTAACCCCAATTAACCATAAACCTGTCTTCAGTGAACCCTACATGGCCAACAATCAACGACAATCGATAATGCGCATGCGCTACTTTATCAGTATTTATCGATACAAAATTTGATATAGAATATATAGAGAAATTTTCAATTTTATCAAATCAAACTTTTGTATCTTATTTGCCAGTATTATAATTCCTATTACCGAAAAGTATATCAAATGTACTTTCCAGTGATATATTTTTAATAAAAATTGGATTAGTAGAAATTGCTTCAAATTAACTTTGAAATTTGTTGGTATAACTACATATAAAGTAATGGGAGAAAGATTGAAAATGTCTTGCAAAGCGTTTTTGAGGCTTTATATCCTTTTAAATATTTTTTTCTAAAATTTCTAATTCCTATGTCAGTAAAGCTGAAAGTCCACAGATTACGAAAATGTATATTAAAAAAATTTAGGACTAGGAGAAATTGCTTCAAATTTTATTTGAAGTTGGTGAAAAAGTGTTTTCTATCGCAAGTCTGAATTAACGGTATCTAGCCCAGATTTACAAAGTGTCGAGTCCATCTATCGTGAACTGTATATATTCTGTATAGCAAGGGAATTTGAAAAGAACAGAAATAAAACTGAATTTTTTTTCAATACATAAAATAATATTTATTTTCATAAATCATGAATTGTAAGAAATATAGAGAAAAAAAAATGCATACTAGCTTTCTTCTTATATACCACGGCGTAGCTTGGAGATGAAAAT